>CATIWO010312132.1:0-12385 GCA_949673435.1 Macaranga tanarius
GACAGGCTAACAGGTAGCATTGATGTTATAAAGAATAGGCTTATTTGTAAAACAAATATAAATGTTTACAGTTTTTTACAATTTAATCCCAACCTTTTAATTTTTACAATTATATTTCAATTTTTAATTTTTTTTACAATATTAACACATTAATGAATTTGGTCAAATAAATTAATTCATTAATGTTTTGCAATAAGTCTTATTGGGGTCCACTTTTTGTGTTGGTGACATTACACTTCATTGCCCATTCAGAATTTTCTAAAATAATTTTGACCAATTTCATTAATGTGTTAACATTGCAAAAAAATTTGAAAATTGGGACATAATTACAAAAATTAAAAGGTTGAGATTAAATTGCAAAAAACTGTAAACGTTTGGATTTTTTTTACAAATAAGCCTATTTTCTTTTGTTTATTTTCCATCCTTATGTTTGGATAGAGTGGAAAATAAAAATAAGGGAAGAAAGAAAAGAGTTGAATTTTGAATTATTATTTTAATTTTTCTCTCTAAAATTTGAATTATATTTAATTATTCTCTTTTCCCTCTTTTCTTCCCACTTTCTCTTTATTTTGGAGAGACAATTTTAGATAGAAAATAAGTACAAATTTTCTTTCCTCCTCATTTTTCCTTCTTTCTCCAAACATAAAAAAGTAATTTTCCCTCCTTATTTTCCTTCCCCCTTATTTTCTACCATTCCAAACATAGCCTAAGATTTTGGAAAGATGCAGAAGATGGAGCCAAACTAATCAAACTGTGGCCACCAACTATGTCCAGACTTTCAAGGTTCTGAAGAAGCTGGCCAAGGTGGCAATTTTGATTCCACAAATGCCTCAAGTTAGGAACAAAATCCAATTCCAAATGTTTTATCATTGTGATAGCCCCTACACCTCCATCCTCAAAATCAACACCTTCTGGGGTTATTTCCTTTTTTTATGGTTCAAAATTTCTTAAATACTAAATTTGTGGATCTTTTTTAAAATAATTCCAAATTTATGGTTTTTTTGAAAAAAAAAAAAAGTTGATTTCGCCAGTTTAACTGGCGAAATCACTAGAGGACAAAAGTCCTCCACAGAATTTCGCTAGTCAAACTGGCGAAATGCAAAAAAAAAAAAAAATTTGGCTCATTTCGCGAGTAGCACCGGCGAAATGAGCCAAAATTTTTTTAAAAAATTATTATTTTACTAATCATCAAATTACTGTTCAGACATGTATTTCCAACACGGCTGGCGTGCGTTAAAAAATTCCACGTAATTTTCTCTTTCTTGTAGTATTTTTTTTTTCGAAATACTATAATTTTTTTGCACTACGTGAATAGTAACATGTAAAATTCTACAAAAAGTTAATATTTTACTATTACTATTCCGACATCCGTTTCGAACACAGCTTGCGTCAAAAAATTTCATGTAATTTTTTCTTCCTCGTAGTATTTTTTTTTTCCAAAATACCATTTTTTTTTTCCGAAATACAATCAAATTACTCCCAAATTTCACATTTTTTTTAAAATGCACAAGGTATTTCGCCTGTGCTACAGGTGAAATGCCTTGTTTTTTTTTTTTAAAAAAAAAAATAGAATTTCGCCAGTAGCACTGGCGAAATTAACATTTCGCCACTGCTACTGGCGAATTGACTAGCCCACGTCACATCATAAAAAACTACCATAAAATTGGATTTTTTTTAAAAAGAACCACAAAAGTTAGAATTGTTTTTTATACAACCACAGTTTTAATATTTACGAAAATTCGGATCCTATTTTGGTAAATAGCCCCCTTCTGGGAGTAGCTCATTGCGATAACACTTTCTCAGAATAAGGCTTTCTAAATTCCTGAATTTTTGAAGAACTTCCACTAGAAAACTCGCTGATGCATCATAAAAACTTTGCAGGTGGAGAGTTTTTATTTTGTGAAACAGGTCTGCTGGAAACTGGCCTTGCTTTATCATTGTAAGGTCTCTGTTTATTGCTAACTCCCTCAATTCTGGAATATTTTGGAAATCAATCAACAACACCAAGTTAAATGCCACATTCCATTTAACAAAATATTTTTCCCTTTTACATTGAAATTTTACGCATGAGCTAAACACTACTTTAGTCAACCACTTGACCATTGAGATTTTTACCTACATCTAAAATAGTACACATAATCGTTAAATTAAATGTATGACATACACTCACATAAATTAAAAGAAATACTAAATTACATAATAAAATATATAATTTTAAAAACTAAAAAGAACTTCCTTATTGTTATTAACATTTCTTTTATTAAATATAAACAAAATTGGTAACAAAATTTTTTTCATGTTTTATTTCTCCTCATAGTGAGTTTAGCACAATTCTTTCTTTTATATTTAAAAAATTTTCAGCATTTTTAAAAATAAATTTTGTGAAGAGATGAGTTTTCTACTTTTTCTAAAAAAACTGATTTTGAAAAAAAAAATATTTCTGAAAATAAATATATAATTAAAAAGGTAAATGTATTTCAGTGTACATAGTAAACACATGCTTAAATAATGTAAAAGTTGTGTAGTCAAATAATAAAAAATTCATTTTAAGACATTCAAAAGATAACGTGTTCAATATCTGACCACCATATGTTTAAATTATGGCTTTAATTAGCATACCTTGTGTTGTGTATGACTCATACCAGATAAAGGGACATATACTGGAGCGGAACGGAGTGAGCGAGCGGAGCGTCAGCGAGTGAGCAAATGGAGCGGTACAAGGTAATTTTGTAAATGTACCATGGGTTATATATATATAGTGTATTTGTAACCCTAGAGAGATTATTATCTGAAATAATAAGAAAACAGCTGCTCCGCTCCCGAGGACGTAGGCACATTGCCGAACCTCGTTAAATCTTGGTGTTCTTTATTTTTCTTGCTTGTTCGTTTTTTATTCTTGATTGTTTAGCATAATTTCTCAACAAGTGGTATCAAAGCAAGTTGAGATGGCTATGTCAGGTTCAAAATTCGAAGTGGTTAAGTTCGATGGAACTGGTAATTTCGAATTGTGGCAAACAAGGGTAAAGGATCTGTTGGCGCAGCAAGGAATTCTGAAAGCTCTGCGGCCATAGAAACCAGCAAGTATAGAGGCTGAAGATTGGGAAGAATTGCAGCTGCGAGCGGCATGATTTTTTTCATTATTTTGAAAAAGTGAATTGTGAAATTTTGTATAATCTAAATAATAATTGCAATGCTATGACTGATTTGTTATGGCCTATGGGGACTGATTAATTATTTGATTTTTTTTTTTTAGATTTTTATTTGGTTCAGCAAAGAGCTTGAGTCTTGCTGGGTTTAAGTCAGTGATCTTACATGATGAGAAGTTTTGAATTGTGAATTTTAATGTTAAGGTATGTTTTAGATTGATCCATATTGACTATGCTTTTTAATATTTTCCTTTTAATGTTAAGATATGTCAAACTAGCTACTGAATTTAAAATGTAATAAAGGAGCCTCTTTTGTGTAATATGCTGAAAAATTATTGTATTTTATTTATTCATCTCTCTAGGATCCTTGAATCTACCCTTGGTCAGCAAATCCATCTTTGTGCTAACTGCCCAGTTTGGTCAGTACTTTGTATAATTTTTCAGAGCTCCTAGATGCTTACTGCACATTCTATCACTATCATTATTCTTTCCAGTCTCGTATTTGCTCTTACTATCTTTAGGATGTGCAAAATAACTTTTGAATCACCATAGGTAGGAGCTATCTCCTGCTATTTGATAAAAACAAAACATCTTAATGTCTCTTTAACTCTTCAAGTTATTATTTTCCCCGACTCGTCAACTTTCATGTTCATCCATTTATTTTCTTCAATCTTGTCTTGTATTTGCTTTTATATATATATGTGTGTTATGAATTTGATGATTCATCCTAATTACAAATTCTACTTACAATAACTTGAGAAGGTATGAATATTATTAAGTTAATTTCAATTTTATTTTCAATATAATTTAAAAAAAGTTAGTTGAGTTTATTTTCATTCTATACTTTTCTTTCACATTTTTTATATCATTCAAAAATATGCAATATTGTTGAATGACAGTTGAAATATTTTAATTATTTGTTTGTTTCTTCATATTAAAAGAGAAGTAGCTAAATAGATATTTTCATTTTTTTTGTAACACAATACATGATTTCTTTGTCAATTGTATCTGTAAATTTTTTTCAGAAATCAAAACATTTTTTACACAATATTTTTATTCATATTTTTATACTACCCACACATTGCACGGGCTTATGTCTAGTATAAATTAAAACTGAGATCTCCAAAATCCAGATTATATAAAATATTCTTACATTCAATTTATGCAAAATCTACCATAATTAGAATTTTTTTAAAAAAACAAATATAAATTATTTATTTATATTAAAACAAGCATAAATTGGTGAAAAAAAAATGTCAAATTAAAGGATAAAAGCACTAATATAACAAAAATTATATAAATTAAATGAAAAAAATTATTTCATACAAATTAAGGTAAAAGCACGGTTTCATACTTGTACCATGATGTCATATGAAAAAAAAGAGAGGAGAGAATAGAATAGAATAGGAAAATGATCTTTGGATTATCAGTGGCATTTGATTCTAGTTCCCTTACGAATGAAGAAGTGAATGCGGTTGGACAATCAATTATGCTAATCTCTTTCAGTGATGGGCATTGCACAGTAGCATCTTGATTAATTTAGGCAAAGACTCAGAGGGTGGAGTTCAGTAGAGGAAATGTGATTTTATGATCCGAAGTTACTATCTCTGCTGCTATGCCTTGTGTTATGATTTCTTTAACCAGAGGACAACCTTTCACTTCAATCTCATTAAATTACAAAAGCCCATTAAACAGTGGCAGTAGATTGCATGGAACAGCAGTGACTCATCTACCACCAGCCTACTCAAATTGTGGAAGAAGTTGACTGGAAATTACCAACCTGCACAAAGTCAAAAAGTTACAATTGTACACAAAGCTGGTCCAAGTGGCAAGAATATTAAATTTATTTTAAGTAAAATCTAGAGTGAGTCTTGTGTATGAAGGAAATACATGCTATGAAAGTTTTGCCTCCCTATGGAATCCATAGGCCTCAATCCGAATTAATAGAAACTCTTGTGACTACCAAATCAATGAAAACTTTGCATTTAGCCGAAGAAAAGAGAGTTTGATCAAAATTAA
Source organism: Macaranga tanarius (assembly GCA_949673435.1). NCBI lineage: Eukaryota > Viridiplantae > Streptophyta > Magnoliopsida > Malpighiales > Euphorbiaceae > Macaranga > Macaranga tanarius. The sequence goes on from CATIWO010312132.1 coordinate 5,166, forward strand.
TCTTACCATTTCTGTATACAAATGTTTTACGGTGGTATTGATGTCTTCAATCCAACGGCATCTGTCTCTTTCTGGTGTCAGATGGACTCTCTTTAGCTTCAATGCACTGACTGCTCCCTCGGAGAAATACTTCATCTTTGGGCACTGTGACACCACTACATCTTCCAAAGATGGGAATTTGATGGTACAACTTACTGAGCAGAAGCAACTGAGACTTTCTAAGCAATAAAGTGTTAGAGTTTCCAATTTGCCAAAAACAATCTCACCATGCGGTTCACCTGCATCATTTGCAATAATTTCTGTCACCATCTTGCATTCGCTTACTTGCAATGTGGTGAGATTGACAAGGCTTTTGGCGGTGAAGGGTGATATTATTTTCACCAATCCATCACATACACACATTTTTAAAAGCTTAAGATTTCGGAAAGATGCAGAAGATGGAGCCAAGCTAATCAAACTGGAGCCACCAAGTATTTGCAGACTTTCAAGGTTCTGAATAACCTGGCCAAGTTGGCAATTTTGATTCCACAAATGCCTCAAGTTAGGAACATAATCCAATTCCAAATGTTTTATCATGGCGATAGCCCCTGCACCTGCATCCTCAAAATCAACAACTTCCGAGAGTAGCTTATTGGAATAACACTCTCTTAGAATAAGGCTTTCTAAATTCCTGAATTTTTGAAGAACTTCCAATAGAAAAATTGTTGATGCATCATAAAAGCATTGCAAGTGGAGAGTTTTTATTTTGTGAAACAGATCTGCTGGAAACTGGCCTTGCTTTATCATTGTCAGGTCTCTGTTTATTGATAATTCCATCAATTTGGGAATATTCTGGAAATCAATCAACAACACCAAGTTAAATGCCACCTTCCATTTAACAGAGTTTTTTTCTTTCACATTGAAAAAAATAATTGTTAAATGTTTGACATATACTCACATAAATTAAAACGAATATTAAATTACATAACAAAATATATAATTTTAAAACTAAAAATAACTTTCTTATTGTTATTAACATTTCTATTATTAAACAAAATTGGTAACAGGAATTTTTCATTGTTTTATTTCTCCTCATTATAGGTGAGTTTAGCACAATTCTTTGCGGATTTACATTTTTTTTATATGTTCAAAAAATTTTCAGCATTTTGAAAAATAAATTTTGTGAAAAGATGAGTTTTTCCTACTTTTACTAAAAAACAAAAACTTCGACATTCAAAATGTTACAAGTTCTGGATTAAAAAAAAAAAAGAAGCAAGCTTAAACTATGGCTTTAAGTAGCATTACCTTTGTTGATGGGAAAAGCGGTGGTTGATTCTCCATATGTGTTCTTTCCAAGTCGTGAGATTCTGAACTGAAAATATGCAATTTATCACAGCAATACACCCTCAAGTTCTGTAAGCGAGTACACTCTAAAATGTGGTTTCCTGAGTAGAAAGACTTGAGATTTTCTGATCTCCAAAAGACAATAGTTTCTAGTAGAGGAAATATAAACTTTGGAGTTCCTTGTATTCCCTCCTCCTTTGGAACGAGGTCTTCCACACCACATCTATCCATTACAAGCACTTGAAGCTGAGGAAGACTTTGAGCTACTGAAAATGGGAAGAGACTTTTCAAACTTGGACAGCATAAAACATTCACAGCAATCAGGTTATGAAAGGAAAGAATTCCATGAGGATCCCTATTCCACACATTCTTCAAATTCGGGAGCATTTGTATGTCCAAGCCTCTCAAGTGCCATGCAGCTGTTTCTTCCACTTTTGTCAGTTCTTGGAGATCAAACACTTCTTCCAGTGAATTACAGTTTCGCACAATCAGTCCTTCCAGATTCTGGAATCTTAGTAGCAGTTTAGATGGAAACACCTTTAATAGCTCCTGCCCTTTATATATTTCGAGCAGTCTTAATCTGCAAAATGAATCTGCTCTGAGTTCATCATGCCATATCATCTTCAATTTACGCATGTCGGCAATCTTCAACTCTTCCATAATCGGAAACAAAACCTGAAATTTTTAAAAATTTCATTGTAATGTGTAATTAAGCGTGGAACAGAGAGAGAAATGAGATGGCAGAAAACAACTTAAAATACCTTTTCATCAAAGAGCGCAGAGTTCACTTCTATGGCTGTGCTTCTGCTAATTCCCACATCTGATGGACTAGAGACAAACGATTGCAGACAAGGGCAATTCTCTATGGATAGAACCTTCAACGAAGGGCATTCAATTAAATTACCTGTGCAAAATCTTACAAGCTTTGGAAGACCTTTGAGCTTCAGTGTGTCTAGTTTAGGGAATAGCAGGTCTTTTCCTTCTGTATCTATTACTTCTTCTATAGGTTTGCAATAGCAAATCTCAAGCTTTTTGAGTTGTGCAAAACAATCAATCATAGAATAAGCAAATATATAGCTTAAATTGTCACAGCCATTGATGATCAAGGTCGTTAAATTCTTGATGCAAGGTGATAGTCCAGTAATTTGATCCAAATTAACTGAAGTCAGTTTCAAATCCTCCAAATTGGGGAACTGAATCTGCAGGCACAGTTATTACAAAAAAGAATGGTAAATGCTTCAAGTCCTATAATATCTATATAGCAGAATGATGAACAAACCTTTTTGCTGAAGAGCAAGCTTGAAGTTTCAGATGTAATCTCCATAGAGCTCGTGCTCATACCAGCGGTTGGTAGTTCCTTCACTAGCGAGCAAAATCTTTTGAATTGGGGAAGATATTCCAGAGTCAATGAACGCAACTGTGTGTGCTCAATTGCTTCTTTGACACCATCCTCTCCACCCTCCTCAGCAACAATCTCTTGTATCATTTTGCAACTATCAACTCCAATTTCTTTTAGCTGCCTAAGGCCTTTAAACATTGAGAATGAAAATAGACTCTTCAACACATTGCAATTGCTCACAGTCACCTTTCTTAAATTGCTAAATGACCCCGTCATATGTTGGCCGTAATAGATCTTCTCTAAATTCTCCAAATTGTCAAGAAACAGCGACTCCAACCTAGGGAAAGCAATCGAATGGCGCGTCATCCTCATACAGCCTGAGTCTACTACATAATGAATTCCATGACTGTTACAGACATGAAGATGTTTCAGTTCAGGAAAACCATGCTCTTCTACTTCATAGAGCACAGTGTTCGCACCTTTCAACTCATCCAAATATAAATCTACACTTGTGATTAACAACGGTTTAACTTTCTCCAACTCAATTCTTGCATTCAACTTTACTTTCAAGGTTCTCCAAGTCTCGTACTTAGAGGACCAGTCCCACTCATCTCCAATGAATATTCTGAATCTTTCAAGATTTTCAGAGAATAAATCATGGGGCAGCATCTGGGCGTTGATGATATGTACGTCAAGAGTGACTAGGTTTTGTAGAAGCTTCAACTCAGCTAGGCTAGCATTCTTTCTTTCACCATTATGTTCTTCACCCTCCCATTGCACAAAGCTGTTTCCCATGTATAACTCCTCTAACCTTGTCAAACATGACAAAACGCCGGGTGGGATTACTTCAAGTCTTTCACATCTTCTCAAATCCAGAATTTGCAAACGAGTCAACTTCTCCACTTCGCGCGGCAACCGAACAATGCTGGAGCCAATAAGGCTGAGCACTTGCAATTTGCTTAAATTTCCGATTGCAGCTATATCCTCCAAAACACAATGATCTAGACATAACGTTTGAAGATTCTCAAGAAATTGTAGTGACGAAGGCATTGGCGACAGATGCACTTCTGATAAATCCAATAGTTTCAATTTCTTCATTGAAATGAAAAAATTATCTGGTATTCTCAGCGATGAATCAACGTTATACAGCATAAATGAATGAAGGTTTGGACATTCAAAAACTTCAGGAAGCTGAGGAATTTTGTCACACTCAGGCAAAGAGATAGCTGTGAGCTGTTCAAGTATCTCCTTTGCTGGCCATTCTTCCAACACAGTCTCATATGTTACACTGAAGATGCGATGATCCCTGGAGCCAACAAAGGCTGCAACATGGTGAACCACATCATGCATTTTGACATAGCTATCAACATTGTCCTCGTCTTCAAGCAACAAACAAGACCTTTTTAGGTCATTCACCACTTTGAGTAGTCTATTTCTTGCTGCTTTCGCTGTGGTGCGTTGGTTAAACAAGCCCAGCCCTATACTATACTTCAACAGATCAAGGATGTTCATGGAGTGAGGTCTAAGCTGTCCGCAGAGTAAGAACAAAGATTTCTCATCAGCACCCAAAAAGTTGTAAGTCAATTCTAAGGCCTTCACAACTTGAGCTTCAAGTCCCTCGTTATCAAACCTTTTCAGCTCTTCTAGGGCATCCTTCCATTCGCATAACTCCCTGCTTTTTAGTGCCAACGCAACCGCCACAATTAAAACCGGCAGACCTCCACATCGCCTGGCTACTTCAGTGGCGATAGGATGCAGACTGGGATCTGTCAAATCGCCAGCCTTCCTCTCAAATAGCTGCCATGCCTCTTCATGCTGTAAAACATCAAGTCTATAGTTAAAGCCTCCCTGAACATCCATTTTCAGCAACACATTTAGATCCCTGGATGTCATGAACACCCTGCAACCTTGATGATCTTTAGGAATTCCTATCTCCTCCAAATTGATTTTTTCCCAGATATCATCAAGAACAACAAGAACTTTCTTCTCCTGCTTCAGCCGTGCACGTAACCGAGTTGCCCTTGCCGCAGTAGACTCAACATCAAATGTATAATCCAACCAATCAGCAATTTCTTGTTGGATTTTGTTTAGGTCTGGTTTCTGGGTTACGTTTGCTGTGGCCACTACTTTGTAAGTCCCATCTTCTTTGACTCGTGCAGTTACTTGTTTCACCAGCGTAGTCTTGCCCACGCCTCCAAGCCCATACACTCCAATCAACTTGACATCAGGATTCTTCATCGCTTCCACTATTTTATTCAAAACTTGCTCTCTTGATTCAAAGGCTTCATAATCTTTGGCAAGCTCTAACTTGTGCAGAGGGATACGGTAGGAAATCCTGTCAAAGTTCTTTTCTCGTCGGACATCATCAACAGCAGGTAATGCCTCCTTCTTTGCTTTTCTACTGAGCTGGTAGCGAGTCTTCCAATTAGGATTGCATCCCATGAAGCACCCCTTGCCGGCTCTATCATTATCTTCTTTGAGAACGATCTCTGCTGCTTCAATAATTTCATCCGCACTTCTCAACCAAATCTCAACAATTTCCTCAATTTCTTCACCTCTGGCTCTAGCGTCATTCACTTGGAGCAAGACGCTCCCTTGTTCAGCTTTCAGCTTCTCAACTTTAGCTTTCAGACCTTGGATGTTGCTACCGTAGTTCCAAACATACCCAATTTGGCACCATATTGAATCAACCAATTGATTCGTTACATTTGTTACAACAGTCTCTGCCACTATAGCTTCCATTCTTTCTCTTTCTCCTAAAACACAAGAAAAACTGTAGCAACTGAATAAGCAAAGAAAAGGGCAGCAAAAACGGGCCTTTTACCAAACATTTTACCATTTTGTGGTGGTTTTCAAAATAATTCCCAATATATAGTATTTTGTAAAAAACATTTCCAAAAAACGGTGGTTTTTGCTGAATTGGCGGACACTAAGCCATTCCGCCAATCTGAGTGGCATAATAAGCATTCTGCCAGTGGCAGGAAATTTTTTTTTATTTTGGTTCCGCCACTTGAAGTGGTGGAATGGTTAAAGTGTTTTTTTTTTTTTGTTTCGTTGTAGAGTTATTTTTCCTCAAATATATTTTTTGTAGGTGCAAGAACTAGCCTCAAATATATTTTTTGACTAACATAAGAAAAAAATAATTGTAAACATCTTAACAAATGGAGAATAAACATAAACTACAAGTGGAGATGATGAAAACACTTACCAAGGAGAAAACAATATAATGCAGGAGAAGAAAAGAACAGTACATGCAAAAATGTAATAATAGTATGCCCGAGAAAAAACGAAGGAAGAAGCACAGATTAGAAGAGAAGAAAATGTAACGGAGAAGAAAAAACAACACGCAAAATAAGAAGAAGAATGCAATTTGAGAAGTATGAATTGTTGTTTTAGAAAACAAAAAGCTTTTATCAAAAAAAAAAAAAGAAAACAAAAAGCTGCATTCATTTATTATTTGAGTTAAATATATAGGTGGTTGCTAAATTTTGTACTTATTTCATTTTGAGTACTAAACTTTAATTTAGTATATAGAGATAATTTAACTTTAATTTTATTTTATCCGGTGCCGGAAACCGAATATTCTGAGAATATTCTATTTGTTAAATGTATTGGTGGTCATCAAACTTTGTACTTGTTTCATTTTGGATACTAAATTTTAATTGATTTTATTTCAGTCACTAAATTCTCAGAATATTCTAAGAATATTCGGCTTCCGTCATCGGGTGACCACCGGATAAAATAAAATTAAAGTTGGATTACCTCTTTGAACTAAATTAAAATTTAGTACTCAAAATGAAACAAATACAAAATTTAGTGACCACCGATATATTTAACCCTTTATTATTCAATGACTTATTTTCGCATGCTTGCCCTATTAAGCAATTCAATAATGCATTGAACGCCTGTTGAAATTTACAGCTTTAGACATTATTGGCTCTGATGTATAAAGCCAACAGCCAATAATGCAGAGCCAATAATGCAGAGCCAATAATGCATTGAACGCCAATAATGTATAAAGCCAATAATGCGGGCTTTTTACCATTTTGTGACAAAAAAAATCTAAAGATATTCCTATTTTACGGTGGTTTTTAAATATATTTCCATTTTATGGTACATTTCAAAAGTAATTTCAAATTTATGGTGGATTTGGCTGATGTAGAGTCAGTTCCCGCCAGTTGACTGGCGGACTGGCTTTTTTTTTTTTTTTTTTTTCTTATCCGCCACTTGAAGTGGCGGACGAAGAATTTGTTTTAAATTTTTTTTGTTGGTCCGCCACTTCAAGTGGCGGACCAACAATTTTTAAACATTTTTTTGTTGGTCCGCCACTTCACAATTATTTTAAATTTTTTTATTGGTCCGCCACAGTGGCGGCGGACCAACAATTATTTAATAAAAATTTTATTTAAAATATTACTATTATTATATTTAATATTATTATTACAGAGTATAATGTTTGTAAGAAAATAAATTTTTGTTGGTACAATTATTATTAATATTATTTATATTATTATATTTAAAATGTTGAAAAAAAAGCCCTACAATTTTTTTTTGGCCG
>CATIWO010312149.1:0-11109 GCA_949673435.1 Macaranga tanarius
TTTTAATTTGTACGTGATTTAAATAGTGTTACTAGTTGTTTATATAACCTTATAAGCTCATTAAGCATGACAAATCAATTAATGAAGTGATTACTGTAGATAATTGAGTATTAATGGTTGTTTGAAGGATGAGGTGTGACACTTTTGAAATTGAATTTTTAATTAAAATCTTTTTTATTAAAATAAGGACTTACTTGTTAACTATTTAAAATATTAAGGAGGTATTTGTAATTTGTTAGAGGAGGAACTTTTGTTCGAAAAATATTTTTAAATCAAAGAAAAGTATCAATTTTATAGTTGTTTAAGTAGAAAATTTATTAAAATTATAACAAATTACAAGTCTATTTTAACAATTTACTGTATAGACAAAATAATGCCTATATTATTTTTTGAAGTTTTACTAAACTTTACTAAGAAAATAATTATATTAAATAATTATATTTATTTAATAATCACAAATTTTTCTAAAAGTTTGTTATCATATTTTTTGAGAGAAATATTTACTATGTTACATAAATAAAATATAAATTTTATGATTTTCAAATATTCTATTAAAATTTAATAAAAATTAAAATTAAATTAACTAATATTTATTCAATTATTAACTAAAATTATAAAAATAGTGAATATAATTTTTTTAGATAAATTTTGTCTATTTGTTCTGGTACGATGGATTCAATTCTGTTCTATCAGATCCTGGTATTGATAAAAAAAATTGTGCACACATTTCATGGTCCATTGAAATGGAACTTTTTTACTTTTTAGGGAAGAGATGGAACTCTTTTTTAGTTTAAGATTTAACACAAAAAACTTTATTCTTTAGACTGAATTTAGAGACAGTGCATGAGGAATGTAGCTGATTTTGGTTAATTACTCACTGACAGGCTCAAGAAAATATGTGGAAGGTAAAGAATTAAGTTAGCGGCCCTTTAGTAATTAATATAAGAAAATATTAAAAATTATTATCTGTTATCTCTTAAAATACAAAATTACTAATTAAATTTTTATATACAAATTTAGAAAACAAATCTTATCTATTTGATAATATAGTTATTGTGTACAAAGCATGCATCTCCCTTTTTACATAAGCACTCACACTAAATTACATATTTTGGATTCCTAGGGTGGACAACTTATACTAGTAGGAACCATATGAATATCAATAAAGATCATGAGCGGATGTAGATGAAGAACCAATCAGTATTGTACTGGGTGATCCTGCAAGGGGCTGAATTTCACTTGCCGAGCCCTCACCAAAAATTTGATATAAATCTGGATCTATTACTAATTCATCAACATCACTCTGTCCTTCTAGCATGCTTACTACTCTTGACATTGCAGGCCTAAGTCCTGGTGATGGGTTAGTGCACAACAATGCTATATGAATCACTTTAAGCACTTCTTTCTCAAACTTGGACCTGATATCCAACGTTGGATCAACTAGCTCCATAAGATTTCCTTTTTGCTTTAACTCAAGTGCCTACAATAACCATTCAAAAAAGAAAAAAAAAAATAAACAAACAGTAAACTTGATTTTTGAATCAACTGAAGTAAATAGATTTTTTCTTTTTTTAAGAATATACATTGTGGGTCTTACCCAATCTAAGAGGCATACAAAATCATCAGTAGGACGAGGTTTTATGTTGCTTTCCCCAGCAATGATTTCCAATGCTACTACCCCAAAGCTATAAACATCTACCTTATAGGTCAAGTGACCCCATAATGCATACTCTGGTGCCATGTATCCTCTGCAATAGTAAAAGACAATTCTTTGAGCTTAGCTTTATAACTCATGTTAGAGTATTGCCCAAAAATCTTATTGAAAACTTCTTGCCTACTCCAAGTATATTATTTCAATGGCCAGATTTGTGACACATAAATACACATCTCATTTATAATGGTCAAGTGTAAAATACTTAGAATATATCTTATAAATATGACAGTTAAGTGTAATACACTTGGAATATGTAAGAATCTCTAATATTGCTATATGTTATAAATTTAAATTTAGCTAGAACAGTGAAGGGTATGAGGTTAATAATTATAATAATAAAAAAAAGAATATGTGTGTAGCTTACCTAGTTCCCGCAATTCTGGTGCTGATGTGGGTGTTATCCTCTTCGTCAAGTTTGGCCAACCCAAAATCAGATATCTTCGCATTTAGATCCTTGTCGAGGAGCACATTAACTGTTTTTATGTCTCTGTGAACAATCTTTAGCGTGCATTCCTCATGTAGAAAGGATAGACCTTTTGCTATGCCAATACAAATGTTATGCCTTGCAGGCCAGTCCAGTTTCAACTGCTTCTCCTTTTTACCTATAATTAACATAGTAATTCTTATCAACAAATAGTGTATCTTTATTTTCTTGATCTATGCACACATTGAAGATCTAAACAGTAAAATTTTTACCAAATAAAGCTTGTGCAAGGCTGTTGTTCTCCATGTATTCATATACCAATAAGGATTGATTCCCTTCAACACAACATCCATACAATCTAACAAGATTCGGATGCTGTATAGCAGAGATCATGCCTATTTCATTAACAAATTCTCGATGACCCTGTCTTGATTTGGAGGAAAGCTGCTTAACTGCAACTCTAGTTCCATCAAATAATATTCCCTGCAAGCAAAATTTAATGAAATTGTTGTATTAAGCGAACATATAAAGAAACATAAGTAATTATAAAGTTTTAGTACTATACTTTGTACACAGGTCCAAAGCCACCCTCTCCAATCTTGTTCGCTAGATCAAAATTATTAGTGGCAGCATTGATTTGTTCGAAAGTGAATATCCCAGTTTGTAAATCCAAATGCACCAGCTCTGTAAAAAAAAAAAAAAAAAAGAAACCAGGTTAAATTCTTGGAATTGTTTTGTTATGGATTTTTTTAAAAGAATGAGTTCTACTTCATGAAACACTACAGGATGTATCACAATTATTTCATTCTTTTCTTCAGGTTAATTTCCGTACCTTGTTGCACTAATTTCCTGCCTCTCAAACAACCTTTCCACCAAAGAATGTATGTAAGAATGACAATGAAGAACAATGGCAAAACTACCGCACCAGCCACAATGACTTTTTTCCAATTTTTATGAGGTTTGAATTCTGCACAATGTTAGAGCAAGGAGGTGCAATGATTGTCAGATTTCATGCAAATGCACAAGATTTTTCATGCAAAATAAGAGCAAGTACTTGCCAGATTCCACATCAATGGCAGATATAAGAGGACCATATGTTCCTCTCGTCGGAGAAGAAGTTGTTCCTTTGCCAACCCATCGGAACTGGATGTCTAAAGTTCCATCTTCAACATTAACAGCATTGAACTCTTTAATGATCACTTTATCTACACCTTGTGCTTCCATTTTGATTTCAAAATCTTTCAACACAATTGCACCCTGTACTACACTAATTTAATCAAACCATCCTCTGCTAGAGCAAGAGCTAAATAGCAAGAAAATCAACTACCTGAATATAAACATCAAAAATCCGTCTTCCGAGACTACGAAAGGATCTATTGTCTCTAATAATTATCTCTGCAAAGTGAAGCTTTACAGTGTAACTTCCATTGGCTAGACACCGCACATAATATGTCAGGGAGAGAGGGGAGATGCGTGCTTGTGTGTATAATTCAGAATTGCTCATGTTGAGCTTTGATACATTTCTTGCTATGTACTCTTCAAATATATCATCTGCATCCCAAAAATGTCCAGTAGTGCTAACTTCCCATTTATCTTGTAGTGGAACATATTTTGCTGGTCCTCCTGCTGCTTCATCTCCTTCATAGGTGATTTTTCCAACTGTTATTTCTTCTCCACCGCAATTTATATGCACATAATATCGGACTGTTATAGAAATTAAAAAAAATATATGTATCAGAATTCAACAAAGAATTGACAGAGTTTAATATATTCAAGAACATATCACTCATTTTGATAACAACCTTTTGAACAAGGAAAATTATTCAGACACTCCTCAGCCACTCTGCGAAGGCAACACAAGAAAGAATAATCATATTATTTTGCAGAAAGGTTTAGAAACCAGTGTTACTGAAACTCACTCACTTGTTTTGCCCTTCAAATGAGCTTTTGAACAAGGTCCTGAAAACGCATAAAAGAAGTAAAGTTTCAGAACATACAAAAGGAATCTGAAAACACAAGGTGAAGTGAAGAGAAAAGGAGTAGTTGGACTTACTGTGTTTCTCGACAAGTAGTTGGAGGTGAACTTGCAGAAAAATTGTTGTAAGATAGATCTACTACACTGCACTTATTAAAACTTCAAATTATTTTTTTTAGCTTGGAAAGGGCACTCAAAGGCCAAAGCAAAGTACAGAACATAATCTATGATCATTTACCTGCTAGAGATTTACTTACTTCATAACATATGGAAAAATCAACAAAAATTTATTGCAAAATCAATACAGGATGTAAGAAAACAAACATACGCGCTGTAAAGTTTCTCCTCAATACTGTATGGGACGAATCCAGTTAACAAGTTACTTGTCAGATACCTAAAAAATGAGCAACATCATGTTATTTTTATCAGACGGTACTTACTGCTGCAGAAGGATGAGAAGAATCAGGACAAATTAGGCCTACTACATGCTATTCTCTGAAAAGGGTAACATAACATAATCTTTTTCGTCATTAAAACATACTGAAATATGCTTGCTTACATTTTCTCTAATTTCTCTAAATTTTCATCCTCAAAATGACTTCCCGTGAATCTGTTGAAACTGAGATCTCTGCAGAAATAGGTTAATGTTACACTAGCTATAAGAAAGGCTGTTACACTATAAAAATCACTATTGGCACAAATAATAGTCCAAAATGTGGAGACAAATTAATAAACATAAAAGTTGAAAAGTAAGGGAGCAAGGAATTACAAAACTGTCAAATTTGGCATTTTTGTTATAATGGCAGGTATGGTTCCAGATATGTTGCAGTTTCTCTGTTGGATAATTCAGGAGATTTGTTTTTGATTTAGTCAAGAGTTTTTTAGTTGAGATTATGATGCTGCTGAAATAGTCAAAATAAGTTAGGATATGTTTTTGAATTTATGCTATTTGTTAGGAAGATTAGATATCACTTTATTCAGCAGAGAAAAAATATAAAAGTTAGAGTGGCTTATAAGTGGTGTAGATTGGGTCTTAACACAAGCCAATTGGTTTTGTGTTACATGGGCTCAACCCCATTTATAAGTCCACATGTGTATTAGTGGGCCAACACTCTCCGGGCCCGTGGATTTCTTAACATGTACAAAAAAATTTGGCATAGGGAAGGGGAAAACATATGAATGTGGAACAACATAAGTGACAAAAACCATGATTAATGAAAAAAAAAAAAGAAAAGAAAATGAACCATACTTTAGGAGCTATCATCCTATTATCGCCTTCAAGAATGACACACCGATCAGAAACAGAATTTGCTTCAAGATTGTGTTTGAGTGCCTCAACAGCATGGCGATTCCATTCACAAGCATAAACCAGTTTTGCTTTGGCCCTAATTCACCAACAAAGGAAAGAAAAATCATGACAAGCAAGCTAATTAGGTACGTCAAATTTAATTAGCACTGAAAACGATACAGTATGTATTCTACTTGTAGGCCAATGTATCCTTTCAATGAAACCATTAACTAAAAAGCTGTTCCAACCAAAAATACACAAACAAGATAAGATCACCCCAAATTTATAATTTGACAAAAGAAGACGAAAAACATAAAAAATAAAAGCAGACCATGACCAAATTCAAAAGGTTAATATTATAGATTCCTAAAAGAAAGAGAAACAGTCCTAACACAACCAAATATTCAGGTGTGATGGGAGAAGAAACCAACACATTAATACTTACAGCATACCTAACAAGGAAGGGCAACACAAAGTATCCAATTCCAGCAAATAAATCCACTATAATCTCATCTTTACAATCCAAATGGGCCATTCGAAGCTTCTCTGAAAGATTACCCCAGGAAAACATGCACTTGGTAGCATCAAAAGAATAGAGAATCCCATTTTCTCGGTGATCAACCCAACCGTTATCTCCCACCAGCATCTCCAAAGTACTGTCCCTTGTTCCAGTTGGTGCAACTCGGCCCTGAAATACCACCAAATTTTACAATAGAAAGTAAGCACACAATATTGATCTTCCATTAGAAGAATAAAGTATTTCACAACTGAAATTCAAGATACCTTCTACTGCATCCACTACTAATACTATCATTTAATAAGTTACAATACAAGACCACAGCAAACTACTGATGAACGCAAATAAGATGATAAGAAACATCATATTTACCTACTCAAATATACAAAACAATTAATTACCTGTAAAGTAGGATATTTCTGCAGCAGAGTATTATTGATAACTAAGGTATTTCAGCCAACAGATAGGATGTAGTAAGGTCAAAGTGTACAAGCTATCTAATGAACATAGATCACAGGCATGGATGCAGTGTTTCTCCACTTTAGGTACAAAATTTACAATAATGCCAATTTGTCAACATGGTACCTTTCTATATGTTTTCATGTGCAACAAAATCTAGGACACACCTATCCTAAATAATATCCCATTACCACAGTGAGTGAAAGCAAAGCCTAAACTATTACAAAATGCACATAAAACAATTTATACACAAGCTAGAGTTTGGTTATTATTCATCCTATAGCTTACATTGCGGGCTAGACGATGACAATTAAGGGATCTAGCAATAGCAAGCCAGAGATCCTCCCCAATTAAATTCCATGATGGATCCTTGAAGGACGTTACTGGAAGTACAACAATATCCCCAAGTCGCTCCCATCTGACAGCAAAAAACTTGAATCAGTGCGCATTGCATCAGCAAAGAAAAATGAAGATTGTGTTCATATACTCAAGTCAAAAAATTGGGGCAAAACGTTAAAGAAGCTACAAAGAAATAACCTAGTGGGTAGCTGCTCTAACAGTTCTGCAGATAGGCCTTTACTTTTTATCAAAGAGGCTACAGCTTCTTTCATCATCTGCAACGGCGATTTGGAAGTTCTTCTGGCTTCAGCAACCTCATCTGCCAGTAGAATGGCACCACAGTTCTTTAGAAGATTCAAGGCTGTTGGGGATGAGACCTCGTTTAATAAAATCCTTTCACCTGTATTTTTATTCTGCCTTTCAGCTGCATCTCCATACTGATGTTGCATTTCAGAAAAGACATCATACAATTTTTCAGTGATAGGGAAACAAACATGCAAACCATCCTTCTGAGAATGAACCTTCCTTGTGAGATCCAACCAATCAAATTTCTTCAACATGTCCTTCCCTAATTTTGCATATTTCTTTTCAAGTTGTAAAACCCAATGTGATGCAGACAACTGACTTTGCTCAGCCTCCAAATTAAAGCTACAGTTATGGGTTGTGGTTTCAGCATTTCCAACTTTAGAACCTTGAATGCTGGCATTATTTCCTCCTCTTACTCCATCATACTGATCAGTACCATTCTTTTCTACAATTTCTGAAGACAAAATTTTTTCCTCTAAGAACATCAATGGAAGCAAGCTGATTTTCAGTGGCTCACTGAACTTTGTTCCAAAGGCATAGCAAGCTGCCCCACCACCAATCATTACAAGTTCATCATCCACAATATTGGCTGTACTACGTACCAGCAATTCCTTGCCAATATAATCAAGTGCCACATGCTTCCACTTATGGTTTTGTAGATTGAGCAATGCCAACTCCTGGGAATTTTGTCTGACAGGACAGCCCCCAATAATTCCAAGAAAATTATTGTACGCAAACATTGAATGGGAAAATCTTGCATGTGGACTTCTACCAGATGTCTTTTCTTTCTTCCAGATATGTGTCTCAACATCAAAACTGTATAAATCTCCCAGAGCTTTCTCTCCACTGTACCCTCCAAAAATGAATAACTTAGATCCATATGCCACCATTGAGTGAGAATGGCGGGCGCATGGCTGTTCACCACCACCCAATACCTCTTTCCACTGCAGACTTTCAGTGTTCAGGACATATACGGATGAAGAAATTGTATCATTGTTGAGTCCACCATAAACATATATGTTTAAGCCAAAAACTGCAGCCGCATGCCGATGCCTGTGTAACACATTACAAAAATCGAACTTAGTAAGCACTGATACCAGGGTGCCAAGAAACCATTAGTTAGAAGTTAGACATGAGAAATGCAGGTGATAATACTATTGGGACACATAAAGCTATTATTCTGTTCCAATTGATGTTTGCTGTATCATTCAAATATTTTCATAGAACTAACTATTGTAATACACGTCAAATAGGCCCAAAACAAAAAGATTAAAAAGTTGAAGGCACAAGAGAATAGAGATATGAATTCTTAAGACACTACCTAGGAGAAAAATAACTGCCAGTGCACTTTGATAGACTCCATTCCTTACTAGCAATATTTAGAATCCATACATCATCCAGAATATGCAAGGGATCAGATCTGCCTCCAATAACAAATAACAAGTCACCAATCAAAGAAGCTGTATGACCTAATCGTGGAGATGGTGCATGCATAGCATCAATTGTCTTTAGCATGCCATTTAAAGGATCAAGCAGCAAAGTATCATTTCTTCGTGCATGTCTTCCCATGCCTCCAAAACCACCAAATACAAGAATGTCCTTGCTCTTTTTATTATCCAATACGCAAGCAGAGTGACCCCACAGGAAAAGTTTCTCTAAAGGTCCGCCAACAATTACCATTTGAACATTAGATAAAGTGCAACCAGAATCTCCTATCCGTCCTGTCAATGATTCAAAGACTAAAACTTGTGTCACATCAAAAGGAAAGGTCTCCTGCAATCAAACATATATTAATTTGTAAATAAGCACTTTCAGACTAGCCATCAGCCGTACACAATGTGCTTAAATTAACAATTTTAAACATTCACAAGCAGCATTAGTATCACACGCATAAATGCCTCATCATCATAAATTACCAGTTGATTCCCTGAATTAAAATTCCAAAATTATTTTCTGTATAATGCATTTCAGAAAAGCTAATTGCATTTTTTGATGCTAGGAACTCACCCAAGCGACCTTAAAATGCACCTTGCAGCTCAATGCCTACCAATTTACAAGAGCTTTCCCGAACCAAAACTTAACGAAAGCAATGCATCTTTAAACAATCATTACTCTCGTTCATATAGTTACATCTTACTTACATTTTACAAAAACGAATAATCATTCTCTACTCTCATTCAGTAAACATCAATACAAAAGACTGCATAATCAATAAAATTACCAATTTGGGCACCCTCATTTGCACTCTCAAAGTCCTCATCTTGAACATCATGGTCATCACCATTATCACAGATAAGCTCACCATTCTCAGAAACTGCCTTCGTGGGTCCCGAAAACCCGTTATCCATTAAAGCAGCGAAAAACCCTTCTGTTCTTTTTCGATTAGCTTCCATTTTCTCATTAGCCAATTCCACAAGGAACCTAACATACTCAGGGGACACAAGAACATTATCACTGTCACCAAGTGGCACTTCCATTCTTATAGAACACCTAATACCCACAATCACTCTCTTCTTATTAGCACTCGTAATCCCTGATTCTCTGAACCCACAAGATATAGCCAACGAAACTAAAAACTGGGCAGCCTCAACGTCTCTACATTCCACTGCAATAATCAGCGGTTCGAACCGGAAAACCAAATCAGATGATTCGGTTAATGACTTGCAAGGGAAGAGCAGAGAGAGGACCGAGTCGGGTTCTGCTGGGTCGTGGGATATGAAGAGCCAGGACCCGCCACGTGCCTTTTTATTATTGGGTGTTAAGTGGGTTGGTTTGGGTTTGGGTTGGGCGAGGATTGAGATCCGACCCGAGCAAGAGCTGGTGGTGAAATAAGAATGGTGGGAGTTGAGAGAATTGAGAAGTGGGATAATTGGTGTGTCTATAGAGCCTTTTGGTGATTTATCTGTTTTTGATGATTTTAATGAAGCTAAAATCCCTGCTTTTCTCTTTGAAAATTCCATTTTTTGCAATTTCAGAAATGAAAAACCCTAATTTACAGTATATTAGGAAGGAAGAAGAAGAAGGAGAAGGGTTTAAGACTGATTTGGGCTTTCTTTAAGCCCATAAATGTGTGGGCTTTTCATAATGTTGACGCTGGTGTTTATTCCGTCGGTTTGGTTAGTTTGGTCAAATTTTTTGATCGAATCAAATTAATCGAATCCAAATTATTCAAAATCGAATTGAATCGAACTAAATTTTGGTTCGATTCGGTTAAAAAAATCGAAAATTATATGTGAAAAACTGAAACGACCGAACCAAACCTAAAATTTTAAAAATCAGAATTATTTTTATATTAAATAAGTATATATTTTTTAAAAAATATTTAGAAATATAAAAATAAAAAATCGGTTATCTCGGTTAAGTGAAATTTTTTTATATAAAACTGAACCAAATTTTGGTTCAGTTCAAAAAATTTGAAAATCCTAAAAATGCAAACCAAACCGAACCGAACAGTGTAGGTTCGATTTTTGGTTCAGCCATTTCGGAGGGCGTGAACAGTGAAATTTTCCAATTGGCATATTACATCCTACTTGCATAATTTGCATAATTTTATCATTGTCTTCTATACTTCTAATTTTATCAAATTAACACTTCAATTTTTATAACTTATTATATAAATGCTTATTTGTACCGTTGGTAAAACACATGAGATGACATACTAGCATATATAAAATAGTAAAGTGACAAATTTAAGCAAGTACCGAGAATAAATTGGCAAATTCATATAAGTACATATGGTTGAATCTTCTAAACATATGTTGTCACACCTTATCCTCTAATTAATCGCTAATATTCAATTTTCTACAGAAACCATAATTATTAATTCCTTAATGCACTTAATGAGCTTTTAAGGTTATATAGGAACACTTAACGATACAATTGAAACCTGTAAACTTTAAAATCTTTCATTCTTACATTGATACTTCGGCTTATAAACTCATCAAAACCTTAATTGATATTTTTCTTAGTATTTCAATGCCATAACATCATCATTTATCATATATAACCATTCACAATTAAAATACCAATTCATCATCCATAATCATAACCTCATAATATACCAAGATTAAACATACATATAAATATA
>CATIWO010312181.1:0-14878 GCA_949673435.1 Macaranga tanarius
ACATAGTATTCAAACTTTATATTTGTGAATTTATAAATTAATTTTTACTTAATTTAGAAATTAAACCCCCTATCGATCAAAATAAAAATTCTAACCTCTAACATGCCAAGAAATGGTTTTTGGTTTTCAAAGTTAAAGAAATCTTTAAATATTATTAATCTCTTATGAACATCAAGTCTCTTTTTGTAATTTACCAAAACATTTTTTTGTCTTTATCACGATCCTTTTCTTAATTCAACTTAAGTTCTCAAACATCAGAGCTAGCAATTTTTCTCCTGCCAGTCAAGTTTTCTCGCCAACATCGGTCGGGCCTTGCAGCAGCAGCAGCAGCTAAGACTACGGCCAATCTCACAGGTGTATCAAAACGCTGGTGCAGTTCATAAGTTGGTAAGATAAAGCTGAGATTTTTTTCATAAGCGGTTGTTGCACATTTTAATCAGATTTGCTGTAGGATTGGTTTGTGTGTCCTTTCAGTAGTGCTTCTTGATTCAGCTTTACTAGTTTTAATAGTTTAGACCATCTTAGGTTGTTGTTGCTGCATGGATCCATCAAGAATCACCCTCCGCCCTTTTAAGATTTCTGATGTTGACGACTTTTTGAAGTGGGTTAGTGATGAAAGTGTTGCCAAGAACGTAAGATGGAGTCCCATTACTTCAAGGGAAGAAGCACTACAACATCTTGAAAACGTGGCCATGCCCCATCCCTGGTATCTCTCCATATGTTTGGATGATCGTTCAGTGGGCTACATCGCAGTTTGGCAAGGCACACTGGACTACGATATATGCAGAGCAAATGTTGGATATGCAGTGGCTGCAGAGCATAGAGGACAAGGGATTGCTACAGTTGCACTGAAGATGGCATTGTCTAGAGTGTTCAAAGATTTGCCTAACTTGGTCAGGCTGGAAGCTTATGCATTGGTAGAGAACAAAATATCTCTAAGGTTGCTTGAGAAACTTGGATTTCTGAAAGAAGGTCTCTTGAGGAAAGTATTCCTTTATCACTGTGAAGTTAGAGATTTTGTCATCTTTAGTTTCCTGTCAACAGACAAGTTTTTGTAATCAACAATATATATATATATATATATATATATATATATATATATTGTTTTCTTTTTTAATCTTTGTTCTGCTAGGATTGCAATTTGATGATCAATGCAAAATAAGTTTGACATTTTTGTTGCATTTTTAATATTTTGCAATCCAAATAAGTGAGTGCTATAGATCATGACTAAATTTTTTTGAGCTTTCAACAGAATGTTCAGCATTTCAGAAAAAAAGAGAGGATTGCTAACCATACTAATGTTCAGCATTTCAGAAAAAAAGAGAGGATTGCTAATTAACCATATTAACACCAAGCAAAATGCTACCTAAATATAAAAAGAAAAATTCTTGCCTACTACCGTGTATTGCATATTATGATCAAATTTGTAACAGAAAATACGTGTCTCATTTTTATATCTCCATTTATTGGCCAACCTAGAGTATAATATACCTGAGTAGGCAAAAATCTTCCATAACAAAAAAGGGCTGCAGAAAACTACATGGAACAAGGACATCAAAGAGACAATTGCAGACAAGTTCTTTAAAGGTGAATTAAGCTTTTCTTGGAGCTTCAAGCAAGGATTGAGTTGCACAAGAATTATGCTCTTCATGTTGTGAGCTGGCCATACTCGTTTGACAATATTTAATTAGCACTTGCTATAATATTTAATTAGCACTTGCTTGCTATAATATTTAATTTGCACTTGCCTGCTATAATATTTAATTAGCACTTGCCTGCTATAATATTTAATTAGCACTTGCTAGAAACTTCATCTATAACAGTCCAACATTGAATTTAATTAAGTAGTAATGCCAAAGATCTAGCTCTAGAATGCTGCTAGTCTTCCCCCCTCCCATTGAAAAGCTTGAATCTGTGTGTGTCCATCCCATCTAACTAAGATCATTAGTCAATCTTACCTCTCTTGATGGATCCATCAAGAATTTCCCTCCGCCCGTTCAACCTTTCTGACGTTGACGATTTCCTGAAATGGGTTAGTGATGATAGGGTGGCCAACAATGTAAGGTGGGATGCCATTACTTCAAAGGAAGAAGCAGTAGCACATCTTGAAAAAGTAGCCATACCCCATCCCTGGCATCATTCCATCTGTTTAGACCATCGATCAATCGGATATGTTGCTGTTTGGCAAGGATCAGACGATGAAAAGTTCAGGGCAAACATTGGATATGCAATAGGTGTAGAGTACTGGGGACAAGGGATAGCCACAGTTGCATTGAAGATGGCACTGTCAAGAGTGTTCAAAGATATGCCTGACCTGGTCAGGTTGGAAGCTGCTACATCGGTAGAGAACGAGAGGTCTCAAAAACTGCTAGAAAAGGTTGGATTTTTGCGAGAAGGTCTATTGAGGAAAGCGGTCAAGTATCACGGTGAAATTGTAGATATTTACCTCTTCAGTTTCCTGTCAACAGACAAGATTTTGTAATCCTTATGCAAGATTTTGTAATCCTTATGCAAGATTTTGTAAGCTTGCCTCTACTTTCATTTTTTGAAACAAATGTTGTTTTCGTACAATGCTATGGGAAAAACATGCAAATTTTGATATCTTTTGCTACAAAACATTTCATAATCTAAATGCACTGCTACAAATAATCTTGATTAAATTTTATGTCCGTGCGAACAAACTACAGGAGCAGTAGAAAGAAGGCTAAACATCATCATATCTCTGGACCTACCCTTCTGAATAAAATACTTTATCAGAACACCTTCCCTCTTGAACCCAACTTTCTCAAGCACTTTTTGTGAACCCACATTTTCTACATCTACCAAAGCTTTGAGTCTCTCCAATCTCCATCGCCTCTTACTAAATACAGTGTTGGCAACCATTTTCACTGCCCCTGCGGCAATTCCCTTGCCCCAGTATTTAGAAGACGGATCATAGCCAAGTTTACCTCCGCATATATCACAACCTGAATTCTTTGTCACAGAAATGGCACCAATTGTATTGCTACAATAGCACTAAAGATGGTATTGTGTAGACTGTTTAAAGATTTGCCTAACTTTGTCAGGCTAGAAGCTTATACATTGGTAGAGAACGAAAGATCTCAAAAGTTGCTGGAGAATGTTGGATTTTAGAAAGGTCTGTTTAGGACAGTGTTATACATGTTATATCTGCCCCCCCACAATACAGGGGGCAGATATGATTTTGTGTTTTTTTTTTTTTTTTTTTGGTAATTGCCACAAGTAGCGATGGCACTGTAGCCGTCGCTACTTGTGACATAAGGAACTATCCATGTTAAAGTTAGAGATTTTATCTTGAATTTCCTGTCAACAGACAAGATTTTGTAACCAGTAAAAAAAATATATGGTTTTCTTTCTTTAATCTTTGTTCTGCTAAGATTGCAATTTGATGATCAATGCAAAATAAATTTGCAATTTTTGTCGCATCTTTAATATTTCACAATCCAAATATAATGAGTGCTATAGATCCATGACTAAATTTTTATGAGTTTTCAAAATAAAGTTCAGCATTTCAGAGAAAAAAAGACCGAGAGGATTGCTAACCTAATAACACCAACGAAAATTTTTACAAAAATTTTTACCTACTCCAAATATATTACACTTTATGGTTGGATTTATAACGGAAAAATACGGAACTTATTTTTATATCTCATTTTATTGACCAATTGTAAAATATTTTGAGTATGTGTCACAAAATTAACCATAAGATATAATACAGGCAATAATCTCCCATAAAAGAAATGAGCTGCAGGAAACTACATGGATCAAGGACATCAAAGAGACATTTGCACACGAGTTCTTTAAAGGTAAATTAAGCTTTTCTTGGAGTAGCAAGCAAGGATTGAATTGTACAAGAATTATGCTCCTCATGTTGTGACCCGGCCAACTCGTTTGAATTGAACATTCAATTCATCTAGAAATGAGAGTGCAACATTGAATTTAATTTAGTAGTAATGTCAATGACGTAGCTGTAGGAGGGCTGCTTTTTTCAGCCCTTCGAGTTGACCAAGTAATTAAAAATACAAGAGGAAAGAAAGCTTTTAGTTAAAAACCTTGAGTGTGTGTGTGTGTGTGCGCTCATCCATCTAACTAAGATCATTAGTCCATCTTGCCTCTTTGAATGGATCCATCAAGAATTTCCCTCCGCCCCTTCAAGCTCTCTGACGCCGATGATTTCTTGAAATGGGTTAGTGATGATAGGGTCGCCAAGAACGTAAGGTGGGATCCCATTACTTCCAGGGACGAAGCAGTATCACATCTTGAAAATGTAGCCATACCCCATCCCTGGCACCACTCCATCTGTTTAGACCATCGATCAATCGGATATATTGCTGTTTGGCAAGGATCAGACGATGAGAAGTTAAGGGCAAACATTGGATATGCAATAGGTGTAGAGTACTGGGGACAAGGGATAGCCACAATT
Organism: Macaranga tanarius; assembly: GCA_949673435.1. Lineage (NCBI taxonomy): Eukaryota > Viridiplantae > Streptophyta > Magnoliopsida > Malpighiales > Euphorbiaceae > Macaranga > Macaranga tanarius. The sequence goes on from CATIWO010312181.1 coordinate 4,442, forward strand.
GCATTGAAGATGGCACTGTCAAGAGTGTTCAAAGATATGCCTGACCTGGTCAGGTTGGAAGCTGGTACACTGGTAGAGAACGAGAGGTCTCAAAAATTGCTAGAAAAGGTTGGATTTTTGAGAGAAGGTTTATTGAGGAAAGTGGCCAAGTATCAAGGTGAAATTAGAGATTTTTACCTCTTCAGTTTACTGTCAACGGACAAAATTCTGTAATCCATATGTGGTTCTATTAACAATCTACTTTCATGTTTTGAAATAAATGTTGTTTCTATTCACGTTTGTCAAGAATGCAATTTGATGATCAATAATAAAGAAAAAAAAACATATGCAGATTCATCTTTCAAATATTGAATACTTTTGCTTCCATAATCCAAATGCACTGGTACAAATAATCTTGATTAAATTTCATGATCTTGTGATCAAACTACAGGATCAGTAGAAAGAAGGCTAAACATCACCATATCTCTGGGCCTACCCTTTTGAATAAAATACTTTCTCAGAACACCTTCTCTCGTGAACCCAACTTTCTCAAGAACTTTTTGCGAACCCACATTTTCTACATCTACCAAAGCTTCAAGTCTCTCCAATTCTGGCCTCTCCTTGAAAATAGTCTCAGCAACCATTTGCACTGCCCTTGTGGCAATTCCCTTGCCCCAGTATTTAGAAGACAGAACATAGCCAAGTTCACCTCTGCAAGTATCACAACCTGAATTCTTTGTGACAGAAATGGCACCAATCGGCCTGTTGTTGAGGCATATTGCCATAAACCATGGATGGGGTAAAACAGTGCGTTTGATGTATTTTAGGCCATCTTCTTTGCTAGCATAAGGTTCCCAGCTGCAAAAATATGCAACCTTCTCATCTGTAGCCCAAACCATGAAATCATCTATGTCGGAGAGATCCAAAGGCCTCAGAGAGAGATTAGTGAAGTCAACTATACCTTCTTGCGAATCTGTAGAACACTGCTCCATTTGCATTCAATTCTTGAAAAAAAAAAATCAGAAATCTTGAAATTAAAACTTAGATTTCCAAGAAAATCCCAAAATAAAATAAGGTGTTTTTTTTTTTTTTTGAATGTGTTAAGGATTGAATTATAGTATTGCTAGACCAATAAAATAAAGAAGATATTTTGTGGCCGCCTAGTTTGTCCCTTTTCTAGGAAAGCTCTCCAAGAACAAGTTGCACAAGCACACGTCAAATACAAGAGAAGCATTAGTGGATGAGGTGAAGAGGTGTGTTCTTGTTAAACAACATTTCTAGTTTAATTTTTTTCCCAATGAAAGTTTAATAAATTTTAAATATCAATAATTTTTATAAAATAAATAAAATAATTATTATTATTATAAAAATATTATAAATATTTAATTAATTAGAATTTAGTGAATTTTCGTGATTTAGAATAGAGAAAAAAAATCTCTATAAAAATAGTGTAGAGACTTGTGGGGGCATTTTTGTAGGGTAGAAATGTATATCTTACCTGTATTGCATTAGCTTTATGCACACTTCTTTATCCAAGGGATGGTTAGAAAAAGGTGGAGGTGAATCTTTCATCGTTAAATAGATTTTATCCTTTTTAAATTAATTTTTTTATTCAAAGCATACATAAACTAAAACTCTTGTTATCTATATAAAATAATAAGTTAAAATATATTTCAAATTCTTCTTATCTAATAAAATGATAAGTTAAAATATATTTCAGATAGGTATTTAATTTTTATTGTTTTTTATTTCATTTTTTTCTATACACATTATTATTTTCATGATTGAAAAAATTTGACCCTAATGACAATCACTTCAAACAATGTAACTCATTACCTTAAAAAGGAAATAGCCGCTGGACCACCCTTCACTCACATCCTCAACTTTTATAATATTCAGCACATAATCTGAAAACAAAAACTAACATTTGAGTTACACACGGTAATTTCTTTTTAGTAAATCCACTTTTTTATATGAAATGATCAAATTATTTTCTTAAATCCCAATTCTCATTTATGTTAGATAGTGCTACTTTATGTAATTAGTTTGGAATGCTTTGTGGTGCCTAATCATGCATCATTTAGTTAAGTGGACTTTTTAAATATAAAGAAGTATTTTATAAGGATCATGATAGGTGTCCCCGGCTGGACAGCTACAGTGCTGTCTCCTGGTGGATAATTACCATTTGGCCCCTATGTTACAGGGTCATCAATTTGTTAGGGATAAAAATGTAATTTATCATGCTGTTACCCTATTAGTTTAATGGATCCGTGAAGCATTTCTCATCCGTCCATTGAAGCTTTCTGATGTTGCAATTTCCTAAAAATTGTGCTAGTGACAATAGAGAAGTAACATGGAATCTGATTACATATAAAGAAGCAAACACCTTAAAAAGGTTGCTATATATACCTATCCACAGGATACATTTCTGTTCAGCAATTCACAGGATACAGAGCAAACATTGGATATGCATTAGCTACATAATAATGGGCTACATAATAATGGGGATAAGGCATAGCTGCAACTGCAATGAACATTGCTCTTTATAATGTGTTGAAGGACATTCCTGACTTACTTTTCACAATGATGAGCTTCCAAGCAGTCTGTGCTTTACTTTTCTTTTGCAATCCAAATACACTGTTACAAATCTTGATTAAATATTGTATACATGCAAATATACGATCAAACAACAGGATCAGTGGAAAGAAGACTAAACATTACAATATCTCTAGACCTATTTTTCAGAATTGAATACTTTCTTAGAACACCTTCTTTCTTGAAACCAACTTTCTCAAGCACTTTTTGCGAACCCACATTTTCTATATCTACCAAAGCTTCAAGTCTCTCCAGTTCTGGCCACTCCCTGAATATAGTCTTGGCTACCATTTTCACTGTCCTTGTGGCAATTCCCTTGCCCCAATATTTAGAAGCCAGAGCATAGCCTAGTTCACCTCTGCACATGTCATTACCTGAATTCTTTGTCACAGAAATTCCTCCAACTGCCCTGTTGTTAAGGCATATTGCCATATGCCATGGATGCTGTAAAGTGCTTTTGATGTAGGTTAAGCCATCTTCTTTGCTTGTGTAAGGTTCCCACCTGCAAAAATGAGCAACTTTCTCATCTGTGGCCCAAACCATGAAATCATCTATATCGGAGAGATTCAATGGCCTGAGGGAGATATTGGAGAAATCATCTACAACTTCAACTTCTTGTGACTCTATTTGTGTTAAATGACACTGCTCCATTTGCACTCAAATTCTTGAATAGGGAATTTAGATTTCTTGAAGTTGATACTTATGCATACCCAACAGAATGGTACTTAAATAAAATATGGCTATTGAAACTCCTTGGAGCTAAGACCTAAATGAAGACATTATTTATATTGGCCGCCTTGTTTTTTCTTATGCTTGGAGTGGTGTCCAAGCATAATTGAAAATGATTGCATTATTTATATTGGCCGCCTTGTTTGACCTATTCAATGCATCAGCACTCACTTTTATAATTGAAAATGAACATTCTTGATATAAAAACAAAAAAAACATAAGCGTTTTCTAGCTTTGTATCACACTACCCTTTTAGCCTATAGCCATAATGGATCCATCGAGAATTTCCATCCGTCCATTCAAGCTTTCTGATGCTGACGATTTCTTGAAATGGGCTGGTGATGATCGAGTAACCAGGAATATGAGATGGAATTCCATTACCTCTAAAGAAGAAGCATTAGAACACCTTGAAAAGGTTGCCATACCTCATCCATGGCGTCGATCAATATGCTTAGATGATCGTTCCATAGGGTATATTTCCATTTGGCAATACTCAGGCGATGATAGATGCAGAGCGAACATTGGGTATGCTCTAGCTTCAGAGTATTGGGGACAAGGGATAGTTACAATTGCTTTGAAGAGGGCTTTGCCTAATGTGTTTAAAGACATACCTGACTTGATCAGGCTTGAAGCTTTTGTAGATATAGAGAACAAGGGGTCTCAAAGGGTAGCAGAGAAGGTTGGATTTTTGAAGGAAGGTGTGTTAAGAAAATACATGTATTTTAAAGATGAAATTAGAGATTATGTTGTATACAGTTTCCTGTCAACAGACAAGGACTTGTAATTCAAAAACCATCCCTAACATGAAAATCCTGTGATATCTTGTTTTTAATGAATAAGGTTCCATTATATTTTCTTATTTCTCTACATAATTTAACATTGAATTGGCTGTGTCGTCAAGTGTCTATCGTATAGTGTAGCTATCAAGGCTTCAAGTTCTGAAACCACAGAGAGAGTGGTATGGTAGTCACTTTTATTTAAGGACATTAGAAGATGTAAGTTTCGTTTTGAATTATGACGTCAATTGATAAGAATTAACTTTCATCTGATTTAGAAGGGGAGGCCTGCCACTATTACGCAGTCCATGGGTAAAAGACTTCAAATTTTGAAGGTCTCCTTTCCTTATTAAAAAAAAAAATCTCAAGAACAAAAACCCTTTGAATTTGCTGTGATCCCAATTCGTAACTCATAAAAATTCTGTGTTTCTCTCTGTTTTTATGGATCCATCAAGAATCTCTATCCGTCCCTTCAAGCTATCTGATGCTGATGATTTCCTGAAATGGGCTAGTGATGATAGAGTAGCGCGGTACCTAAGATGGAACACCATCACCTCCAAGGAAGATGCTATATCATATATTGAAAAGATTGCTATTCCTCATCCTTGGCGTCGGTCCATATGTTTAGATGATCGTTCAATCGGATACATTTCCATCAGGCCAGAAATGGGCGATGATCGATGTAGAGCACACCTTGGCTATGCAGTAGCTACTGAATTCTGGGGACAAGGAATAGCAACAGCTGCATTGAAGATGGCTATGCGTAGTGTGTTTCAAGATTTTCCTGAACTTGTCAGGATTCAAGCACTTGTGGAGGCAGAGAATAAAGGGTCTCAGAAGGTTTTAGAGAAAGTTGGGTTCTTGAAGGAGGGTTTGTTAAGGAAATATGGCTACTGTAAAGGTGAAATTAGAGCCATGTTTGTGTTTAGTTTCTTGTCAACAGATAAGGTTCTGTAATATTTGATTGGAGAACAAAGAAACTTTCAGACTACAAATCTACAAGTTTAATAAGTAAGAATGGTTATGGGCCACCGGCTCTTGTCTACTGAAGTTTGGGCCTCTGTAGTTTTCGTTCAATATTATGTATTTTGACATAATTTACAAAACCGAAGACAACTCAAATCCAAAATAATAATATTCATCTAGATTGAATATAATGTCAGATTGAATCTGTAAATGCAAGTTATGAGCTAAATTGAATTAAGAAAAATCAAACTTTTAAAATGTTAATATTTATTACAAAGTATCTGAAATATGAAAAGAATGGAACTAGGGATTGGATTCTGGTTTAATACATCAACAACCCATGTATTTCACATACTTTATTAGTTTGTTTTTTCAATTTATAAAATAGATATCTTTATTGGATGCATTACATTCAACTATTGGATATATAACATAAAGATATGTATTTTATTTTTACAAGCAAAGTTTTTTATATTTTACTTTATGTGTTACACATTCAATTATAAAAGTGTATTACACCTTGTATAGCTTTGAATCTTCTTTTATAAAATGACCATTTGAACACTTAAATTTGTTAAAAATAAGATTTATCGATATTTTTTTATATTATTCGAAATAAACAAATAATTTTTTATAAATTAAAATAAAATTATTTAAACATTTTCAAATAAAGAAATTTATAAATAATGTTTTTAAAAAGTTGAAGTGTTAAAATAACATTTTATAATTTTAAAGAATAAACCAATGATATGTCATGTTTAAGAAATTGTAGATGTATCAAACCATTGAATTTATCACTTGTGGATAAAATTGGATTAAAGCGAACAAAAATTTTCATTGTGAATATACTCACTAATAGCTTTCTATGGTGGACTCATCACTATAGATTACATGAACCTGTCACCTGCAATTACATAAATTAATCCCCAATTAATTGATTGATAAACAAAGACATGCATGTGAAATAACCTGATGAAAGTAACCACCACCATAAGAAACAATTACAAGGAACAACAATAAACAAATAAATTTAAAAATATAAATCATTAATACATTTAGTAACAAGTAAGAAATGGTCCTTGCTTACTATTAATTTTTTAATGCGATTGAAATGGACTTCGAAACGAAACTATATGGAAAACAATTTAGAAATTTTGTGGGCACTATGCACATCATTAGCATTGGAAGTTAAGTTTGATTTTTTTTTTTTTTTTTTTTTTGGTTTATTTCACTAGGTGTTGAACAAATCAATATAATTGAGAATAGTTTTTAATTACAAATGACAAACTTTATCAATATTTATTGATGGAGAAATTTCAATTTAATATTTTTTAATTTCCATAAAAGTTTAAATACAAGAAAATTAATCAGACTGTTAGTTAAATTTAATTGACGATTTGAGTGTAATAATGAAAGGGATTTATTTAAAAAAAAATGAAAATTCTATGTGCTCACACCATCGGAAAACTTTTTTACTTTAAAAATTTATAAATTTCTAATTTATAAGTCCCTATCAAAGATCTTTGTTGTCATGTGGAAATGGAATATAAATTGGCATTGTAAATCCATGGCCTCCTTTGTAAAACAATGGGCATCTTCTTCTCTACTCACACTTTATTCATTTTTCTCATTATACATCAAAGCATATTACTAATTAGCGGTCAAAGAAACCCAAAAATTAAAAGAACATATCATATGTAAATAGGCATCTTGGTTCTTGATTTTTTAAAGGACAAAGCGCATCCGTTGAGTCAATTTTGAGATCTAATATAATTTTTTTATGGTATTATTTTTATTTTTTCTTTTAAATCGTGGACTTTTAAAGCAGACGCACTATATATTAATCAATGAAATATGTTAATATATATATCACAAACTCTCACATTGTTACAAAATGCATTACCAGATAACAACATTCAACACAACATTGTAATTTTCCTGCTGCCTACGTATGGATGACTGGTCACTTGACAATTGCATGTCTACATGCAACCATCGGCAGCTGCACCACCTGGCCAAGCAACAGATGGGTAGCTAGCTGGGAAAATTCTATCACAAAAGTGACTCTATAGCTTCTATATGGAACAACTTCAACGTAACACCAAAATTCAACTTGAAAACTTTAAGAGCTATGAAGGATCATAGGCATGACGATGAACAGGAACTTGGGCCCAGGAGGCAGCAACTTATTCAATCCTATGAAAGGGAATTCATCTGAAGTGAAACCTACCAAATTGGCTTTTTTTTATGTTTTATATTATGTTTGTGGTCATGGTCATGCATTAGGGACAAATTGATACTATATCACCTACCTCTTTGTACATAATTTGATTTACTCCTTTCACATGTTACCAAAATTGAAGGATCATGTCTATGAAATGTATATAGCCTTAAAAGAGAGAGCATAATATATTGCCAGACAGTGCAACTTGTAAATGTATGATTGATGTATCGTGAATCCCTATTTATTTTTGTGAAAATATTTTCCCAATTTTAACACTCATTTTATTTTATTTTACTATAAATTTAAATTTACTCTACTTTTTTTTGTTGGGTTTTATTTGAAACTGAAATACAAGACTAATAGTTAAACGACAAACTTATACTGAAGTTTGTAAAACGGAAATCTATCCTTGCTACCTAATTAACAATAAATTTTCCATTTCTATTTGCACTCAAAAAAAATTTATCACTAATTAGTTTTGGATTTGAAACCAAAATTTTTTCAGCAACAGAAAAACTAGTGACGATTTGAAAAATTCTGTCACTATTTAATTTGCAATGTTCAGGCATAGAAATATGAGTAACAACCCTACCCTAAAATGAGATGATAGCCACCAAGGCTATAAAGCTAGTTGATAATAGTGGTGCCCCATTAGTTGAAATTATATTGGGATGGTGAAGACTAGACATATATGAACCTCATCTATCACATCAAAGATCTGGCAGCCCATGAATCAAGCTAAGACCAAAAAAATTTTCTCCGCTAGAAACTGTTGTTTTTCAGGTGCTGTCAATTCTCTAAAAAACTTTCTCCGGACCCTATTTGTATCATCAAATTAATTAAATGACCCTATAGTATTGCTGATATAGATGCATAACCCAATTGAGTGTGGGTTCCATTGGGTAGGTCATTGCCTTTGTGTGTGACTGATTTGAGATGTCATTTTTCAGGCGGACGACTGAGCTCTCCCCTCAGCTCCCTCCTCCCCAGTTGTTTCCTAGGCCCATATTAGCTACACGCCTACACCCTTCAAAAGCGAAGGATGTTACTAGTTCACAGTCTATGGAGGACCTCCCATTAACAGTAGAGATGGTGTGATGTGATCACACCTTTCAAAAGTCGTTAACTTTTGTTTGTAACATGCATTGCCCATGTTGGTAGATTTTTTCCTAGAGATTTTAATTTTAATCTCGATATGAATAATAATAATTTATTGTTTACTAAACTAAAAAATAAATCATAAATTAATATATAGAAAAATTAATAATTATAGATTTCTTATAAAAGTAATTAATGTGTTTAAATACTAGTGATTTATAATAATAAGAATAATAAGTGTCTACGTACTTCTGGTATGTTCTTTGTCCAGCTATATACATAATGCATTATTAATTAACTTAGCTTATATATTATTCACCTTAAACTTAGTTTATATATATCTATATATAGACACTAATTGCCACTAATAATGTCAGGGCATGATTATACTTTTGTGTCCCTTTACTACCGATCATTGATAACAAAATTGATAAAAGTATATAGTTGGGGACAAATCACTACGATCTTGCCTTGTTTTAAATTATTTTCTTGATCTGAATCTTAATATTGATGACTCGTGAGTCATGTCCCTCTGCCTCTAACATTTGTTCCCATTCATAGGGACAGTTAGGCCATTAAAATTCATAATAGAGTTATAATTATACATACATATATAGTTGGCATTGGAAGATTATTTAGGTGTGCCTTTGAATATCACTTTTATGGTTATCACATATATAATTTCGAAAAAACTACATTAATATGCTCTTAAACTACTTTTAAATAAGATAAACTATTTTTTTTATATATCAATGATTCCTTAGAAAAACATATCTTTTGATCATGATGTTAAACAACCTCAAGAAACTTTTTTTTTTTTTGTCATTAAATTAATAGCATTAAACTTGAGCTTGAACAGGAATTGTTAATAATTGGAATAGGAAAAAGATAGCTATAAAGCCTGAGAAAAGGAATTATGAACGTAATTAATAGGCCAAATGACACACATCAACCTCAAAGTTGGCATAATCATCATAGATGATAATTCGCAACTCCACTCATGTATAGAATCGAGATGTAGCAATTTTTTTTGTATTTGTTTTTGTTTTTTTTATTTATACATGAAGGACGTGATGTCATTTTTGTCTTTATTATTAGATTAAAATATTTGTTATTTACCTAATAATTACCGGAGTTTAATTTACTTTAAAGGAATAAGGTTCAATTTTTAAACTTTTTGGATAGGTTTAGATTGCCTTTTTTTTTTGATATTTTTCGATAATTTACCTCCTCAACTTTTCAATATAGGTCAAATTGACCCTAAAAATTTTATTTACACCCCTATTATCTGAGATGTACACAACTATCATAATGAAAATTACAAATAACTCCCTCATACTTTAACTAGTTAATTACAAACTAGTCCATACTTTCATAGAAATATTTAGTAAAAAATTAAAATTTTATTTTTTAAAATTATATTTAAGCCCTTAATTCATTTATGGTATATTATATTATTAGACAAATTTATTTAGTCACCAATAACTTTTAATAATTTTTAAAATATTAAATTTTATTTCATTTATTATATTATTAATATGTATATTAATACATAAAATATTAAAATATTTTAACATTATGTGTCAAATTTTTTTTTAATTTGTATGACATTTTAATGAACTATCATATGTCATAAAAAGATTAAATTATTTTAAAAATGTTGACACATATATTAAATTATTTTAAAAATATATGTATTAATATACAAATTAATAAGGAAAATTCTATTGTTACTTTAATTTATAGTTACTTTTATTTTAGTTTATTTTATTTTAATGACTATTTGATGAGCGTATATTTAATCATCCAAATGTGGTTATTTACAACATACATTTTACTTTGTAAAAATCAAAGTAACCATATAATACACCAATTAATAATATAATAAATGAAATACATTTTAATATATATATTAAAATTTTATTAGAAGTTATTGGTGACTAAATAAATTTGTCTAATAATATAATATACCATAAATAAATTAAGGGTTTAAATATAATTTTAATAAATAAATTTTAAATTTTTTACTAAATATTTTTATGAAAGTATGCACTAATTTGTTAACTAGCT
>CATIWO010312247.1:0-15697 GCA_949673435.1 Macaranga tanarius
AAAAATGGATCAAGGAGATGAATTGTTAATGTTCTCTAATATCTCTCTCCGGCCATTGGAACTCTCTGATATTGATGATTTGATGGGTTAAGTGTACGACGAGAGGGTAGCTCGTTTTTGCAGTTTTGAACCTTACACCGATAGACAACTTGGCCTCAACTACATCAAATCCTTTCCTTCAAGACCCAAATGGATTAGGGCAATAAGCCTTAACAATAAGGCTATTGGTTCTATTTCAGTGAGCAATAGTAGTTCAGGTGATGATGCATGCAGAGGGGAAAATGGCAGCCAATAATATTTTTTACTTTTAAGGCCAGAATTGGAGAGACTTGAAGCTTTGGTGGATGTTGAAAATTTGGGCTGGCAAAGGGTGCTGGAGAAGGTTGGGTTCAAGTTCTAAGAAAGTATTATACATAAAGGAACTTGTAGAGACATGGTGATGTTTAGCCTTCTTTCTACTGACCATTAATTTAGTTTGATCAAGTTGCATGAATTTATTCAAGATTATGTTTCGTTAATCAATAAATCTATCAAATTTTAATCAATAAAAGCAGGACCATGAGCAGCAAACACTAGAAATTAACCATTTTGATCAGCATTTGTTGTACATTTGATGGGGGTACCTTATCTTGATCGAGTACAATTGCGCATGAGCTATTTGAAGCTTAGATTGATAAATGTTTGTTCCATAGATTATATAATAATAATCGACATGAATTCAACCTATATAAAATTTATGAATAGTTTGATATATTTATTGGAAATTTTTTGTCACATCTCATATTTATTTTGATTTTGACTGATTTAAATTAATGAACAACTTATAAACAATAAATGGTTAACACCGCTCTTCCAGATCATAGGGCGTAACACGGAACGGGTGTAAATGGACCACTTTTTAGAAAAGTGGAGGAGGTGGGAGTCGAACCTCCCACCCTCAAGCTTGCTCCCAGCAAGCTCACCGCTGGGCCACACGGATAATACTCTTTTCATTTGGGATTTAACACAGGATATTCAGATCGTAGGGCGGGGTTTGATCCCCTTCCTCTCCGCTCTCACAGGAGCCCTCGGGCTTTAATGTTGTTAAAAAAAGATAAAACTTATAAACAATAAAATGATTTTGATAATAAATGAACAACATCTGATTAGACGTCTACACCTTAACCTAGAAATTCTTCTAATTTCTCTTGGGCTCTTCTCCTGACGGCTCTATTCTTCCATAAGTTTTCTCTGTGGGTTCTTATGTAAAGCCCAAACTCAATCATTACAGTTACAGACACAACACAAAGCTTTTGTCATAAAAAAAGTCAAGATTTTGAAGTACAGTGCTTGCTCACATCAACATAACACAATTACTCTTCATCTTCGCCGAATCCAAATTACATCACTTCCCTTCAACAACCCAAATTCCTCCCACAATAAACTTCTCAACTTTCCCCTCTAATACTTACAATGGATCCGCTCTCAGTTCTCCGAGACTTCACAGTTCGCGGCGAAGTAGACAAAATCATTAGAGTAAACGACGAGTTACGCTTCGGCACAGAGTACACATTCCCTTCCAACATCGAAACCGACTACCGCTCGAAGGTGGGCAACCTCTACACTCTCGAAACCCTAGTTTACTATGTCCAAAACGCCCACATCAGACACACTGATTACCTTCAAAACGCACGCGCCGCCGGCATCCCCACCATCACTTTCGTCGACCGGAAACCTCTCCTCGCTTACCTCAGTGGAAAACTTTCCTCCACTGATGCTATCGTTTTCCCTCCTCCCCAGACCCACCAGCAAACCGGCGGCGATGGCGGTGATGATAATGGTAAAGAAGAGACTGTTATTTCTATGATTTATTCAATGGAGAGGCCCATTAAGGATAGGGAGGCTTTGTTGGAGTGTAAAGGTAAAGATACTAAAAGGAGAGATTTTTATAGTGTTTTGGTTGCTTCTACAAGGCGTGAAGAGGAGAGGCAGAGAATTGAGTCACAGCAGAGGAAAGATGGGTTAGTTGCTAAGAGTAGATTAATGAGTGGTGAAGATAGAGGGTATGGTGGTGGTGGTGATGAATTGGGGTATGATTCGAATTCGAAGTCGAAAATGATGCATTTGAAAGGTGGGAAATTTGGTGAAGGTGTGCCTATTATTTTAGTGCCAAGTGCATTTCAAACTTTGATTACTATTTATAATGTGAAAGAATTTTTGGAGGATGGCGTTTATATTCCTACTGATGTTAAGGTTAAGCAGATGAAAGGGGCGAAACCGGATTGTGTTACGGTTCAGAAGAAGTTTAGTACTGATAGAAATAGAGTGATGACTGCTTATGAGGTTAGAGATAAACCGTCTGCTCTTAAGGCTGAGGATTGGGATCGAGTTGTGGCTGTTTTTGTGTTGGGGAAAGAGTGGCAGTTTAAAGATTGGCCTTTTAAGGACCATGTTGAGATATTTAATAGAAGTGAGTTAATCTTGTTAGTTTTATTTGCTTTTACATTAGTTTGTGTATTGGTTAATTTGAGGATATGATTGGGTTGAATTGTTATAATGATGTCTGCGAAAACTTCATGCAGTTATTGGATTTTACATGCGGTTTGAAGATGACAGTGTAGAATCAGCTAAGACTGTGAAGCAGTGGAATGTAAAGATTATCTCGGTGAGCTTTCTTGTTTTTCCTTCTTTATGCTTTCAATTTTTCGTTACAGCTAGATTTTAGTTTCCCTGATTGTCCTTCCAATTAGCTGTAACAATATTAATGATGTTAAATTATGCAGATTAGCAAGAACAAAAGACACCAGGACAGGGCTGCAGCATTGGAGGTGTGGGACAGACTAGAAGAATTTGTGCGCTCGCGGTCACATTCGTGAAGTTCATACTATATCTGTGTTTTTTACATTTTGGTAAAAAAATGTGAAGATATCTCCTAGATTTTGAAAGATGGTGAATGCAGTATGTTTGATACATTAGATTATGTGTATCGATTTTTTTCAATTATAATTACAATTCTGAGGCCTTTGAGGTAGAAATGATTGTTGGTCTGCAACACTTCCAGTTGGATTAATTGCCTCAAATTTGATACTGAATTTGAACAAGCTATCTTTTCTGGCTGGAGCTAAGCCTTTCGAGTTTTCAAGTGCTATCAACCTTGTCTTTGTTATTAAGCATCTGCATTCGGGTTTCATTATCTAGGCAAGATTATACTCATAGTATGTAAACAAGATTGCAGATCAGAAGTAAGCAGTTAGAGGATGCATTGAACAAATTAAGCCAGAGTCAACGCATTTAATTACACGCCAGAGACAGATTTAATGAGGAAAAGTTGATTGCAGCAAGTTCTAAAACTAACAGTGGAGTTATTGTACGTCTTGTTGAGTCTTTGCCAGATATAGTTGTTTTGAACTTACCTAAGTTGCCTGTATATGCCATATGTGTAATACTATCCCGTGTTTTACGATTCACGCTTGTCCAGTTACTGTGTAAGTTAACTCAGAGGCACGCATCAGTGCTTACTTTGTTTCCAATAATATAACCAATTATATCAGATAACTTGAAGTGATATTAGTGCTTAGAGCATATAAATTCTTTTCATGCTTATGTGGTATGCCATCAGAATCTTCACCTTTTGCTGCAGGTATGAAAATAGAAAGCTTACCACGACAATAGTAGTTGTGCAATTTGTTTGAGATGGTGGAAGCGCGACAAGGATGCTTTGTTCTATACCTGTAGAGATATACATAATCCCATTGTTTCCCTTTTGGTCGATTAAATGGCTATGGCTTGTTGCAGCCTAATTTGCATTCTGGAAAGTGGAAAGTGACACTCATGTCATGTTCAGACCACAGAATTGACATCACAAGACACAAGGTTGGTTTTGCAGATGCCTTTCTTCCATACATTTTGTGTTTGTCATGGTGTAAGCTCATGGTAGAAGATGGGGATGTGTTAATTCATTGTACAAGTTGTATTTGGTTAGCAGCATTAACGTCGGTACATATTCTAATTTAACACTTCCAGTGAACTGCTAAACATTTCTTCTTTATTCATTTTGGTCATATTTGTGAAGTTGATCTTTCGGCTAGCCCTCCTTGGGCCCTGTTGTATCTTATGTCATTAGATCTGTTTATTATGCATTTGACAGTGATAAACATAAGCAAAAAGTAATAATATTTTATTGGGAAGGGAAGAGAGCAGCAAGTCTCTTCAGGAATACAAAACTACACCAACCTGAACGGTGGTCGCACAAAGTAATATGATACATACATCCTCAACCACAGGGAAATCAATCATAAACTATAAATGCAGTAACTGAGATTATGCAAGATTGCAAAATAGTGAAAGGCAGACTGGCTGATCAGAAGATCAGTACGTTGTGAAGGTTACTACCATATGAAGCTGCGAAGAGTAGTAATGCCAGCAATGAGATTGATAACTTGATGGAGCTTCCATCTGATGTGCCACCTACCTGTGTTGATGGTACAGTTTTAGATCCAGGTCCTGCAACCAGACAACAGGAACAGGTTAAAAAAAGTGACTTTTGTGGTAAATCTGCATGCAATTTGCAATTTATGAAGCATTCTGTACCTGAAGGAGTAGTTGGAACTGCTGGTGTTCCTGCAGGAGAGGCAGCTGGAGATGGAGCTGTCCACATGCAGGTAATAAAAGTTAGAACTGGATTAATTTCAAATCACTCGATAGTTAATGGAGATTTTTAGTTTCTGATTGTCATTTATTCAAGGTCTTCCATTGCAAATAGGAAAATAGAGTTATATGACTTCTGACATGCAAATTTGGATTCATGGGAGGTTGAGATAGAAAACAAAATTTCTCACCATTGCATCTGCTGAGGGGTGGAGTCTGAACATTGCAAGCACCAGGTAGGGCTAGAGCCTGGGTCTGGTTGATGTTGATGCCGAGTGATGATCCACCGCCACTTAGAACCTGACACAAGCACTGAGGGGACGAGAGAACAACACTAGAAAGTTGTGAGCAGCACTGTGAAGATGGAGTAGAGGAATTCCCTGTAATGTAATTCAGACACGGTGACATGCTAATTAAGACATTTGTGCAACCGGATTGAGCCATAGCTCCTGCACTTAGCAGGCTCATTATGGCCAGAGCCAAGCACATTGCCATATCGCTGTGTGCCATCAGGTCTCTTGAAGTAGCTTGTATAATTCGAAGATTTCAAGTAACTAATGTATATGATTAGCTTGATGGAATAGGGAGAAAGAAATAGGGCATTTTATAGGGAAGTTAATGGGATGGGTTTGGAATTTGTAGGTGGCCAAAACTTTGCTACTCTCTAACACTAACAGGTTTTTCAGTTAACACACAGCAAGGCAAGTTTGAATATGCAGCCTCCTACGTGTAATACGTGGCTTAAAAGGATAGGTTATGTAATTATGCTGGTGACCAACTTCCTCTGCCTGACGGATAGTAAGTTACAATGGAACTTCTGATTTGTTAAGGGTTCAAATTGGTTGACTTCTACAAATTATAAATAATGTCCAAACAAGCATAACGTGTTCCTGACTCCAACTTTACTAGAATTTGGCTTTGTACCTTTATCTTTTAGAATCTGAAAAAACTGATTTTGAAAGCAGAAAATTCTGCAGAACAAAAAGTTAAGGGACTGCTTGCTCTCTATGACAGAAACATCAGTTAAGTGTCCCCTTGCTTCAAACCTAA
This sequence comes from Macaranga tanarius, assembly GCA_949673435.1. Classification (NCBI taxonomy): domain Eukaryota; kingdom Viridiplantae; phylum Streptophyta; class Magnoliopsida; order Malpighiales; family Euphorbiaceae; genus Macaranga; species Macaranga tanarius. The sequence goes on from CATIWO010312247.1 coordinate 5,677, forward strand.
GAAAATATTTGAAAGTTTATATATATATATATATGAAGCACTGAGGACGAAAATTAGAGAAAGGAAGGTGTTAAGAGAAACTCATTTAAGATGAGATATTATATAAATAGAAGAACCTCTGAAAGAAAACCAAATCAAAGACAAAGGAACTGAAAACTATGGCTTATGACTTGATGCATTTCATAAATAACTTCTATGCACAAAAATTTTATATATACATTTGACTATTAAAGACCTGGGCATGAAGTTTCTTGAACACAGTTTCTACAGATGATAAGTCAATATCAAAACCATAGCTTTGTCCACCATACAGCATGTAGAGGTAACCTTTAGGAGAAAGTGGTGGAGGCAAAATCTCAGACATTAGCCGGAAACTTGAAGTGGGAGGAGAAGGCTGGTCTTTCTTCTTTAAAGAGTAATACACATCGGCTACTAGAAGCCAAATAAGATCAGGATCAATAGATGCGAGTCCATGTAATGCATTAACAGAAGCCTCGTGAAGCCCAGCAACACCACTACACGCTATCCCCACAACAATGCCGCTAACCCTCTTAAGGATTGCTTCCAGGGACGACGAACTCCTTCTGTTTCTGGACAAATCAGCAATCATGTTGAGCACTGCAGCCTGGACTTTCAGGCTTGAAACTTCAGCCATAGAGTCCATTGGAGAAGTAGGAGCACTTCTGTAAGGAAGTTGTAAGGGGATTCTTTCTTCTTTTGGAAAGGGTTTTTTCTGAAATGGCAATGTTGAAAGAAGTTTCCAGAAGTGCATCCCATCAGTGTGGAAGCGACGCGAAAAGAAGTCTCCTCCGCAGATTTGCACTACGCTGCTTACCACACTTAAACATCTCCTAACACTCTGCAGATGAATAAAGTTGTGAAACAAAAGTTCTCATAATAAATATTACAACAGCAATATAAATATTCAAACTCTTTTACTCATTGAGCCATACTTAGAATAATCAAAGCAGAAAAAGATGAATATGTACCACTGGGTTTTTGTTTCTAATACAGGCAATCAGGAAAGGCCATATTTTATTCATTGCTGGAAGCAATCTGTTCTCATCAGTTCCTTCCTCAGCAGCCTCCAAAGTGTCTTGAAGATGATACAATGAGCATGATCGGATCATATCTTCAAGCATTTCTTTAGTTTTGTTCTCGTGCTGATAGGCTTCTTCCACTTTGGCTAGTGTTGCCATGCCATCCTAAGTAATTCATTTGTCATTTAGTGGAATTTAAATAATTCATATCCAGGCATGGAGAAAGTAAAAAAAAATAATAATAATAATGATCACAACAATTTATTGCAGCCATTTATCTTTCTAAATTTACAGTTCCAATATTTTTGGTGTCAATAACAACAACATTTGCAAGATGATGGTGATATTCGACAGGACAACAATGAGATTAGACATGATTGTCATACATCTGGAAGCTAGCCTTCGACGGGACAACTATGAGATTATACATGATTGTCATACATCTGGAAGCTAGCCTACAAAATAATTGGAACCAAATAAAATAGAAAAGGTGAAAATCATTTTATCTTTCACATTTATACTTTAAGAGCTATTCATGAAGAGTCAGTATACACACATTGGAAATATTTTTAAATTGTCTGCAAGACAGATACCTCAATTATGTCAAGGGCTATCAAGCATGTTGCTTGCTTCGTTGAAGCCAGTAGGGGAGTTGTGGCCGTTAAGCATGAACCAGCAATAGATCCCACAGTTCTTCTGAATCTTTTGGAATCATTCAACTGGAACAAAATACTTTCCAATTGCTCTGCAATCATCATATAATCATCATCATCCTAAGTATACAACTCTCCATCTACCATTAGATGTCAAGATACAACTAAAAAAATTGAATTGGAGAATTGAACAAAGATATAATAACAATTTCACAACATGGCAATAAGGAAAGTGATTGTTTAAATGACATATCATCAGGAGCTTCTGTGTAATATATGCGGGATTAAGATTATTATTCAATCACAGCAAACCAAGACAAGGCTACCAATGAATGACCTGCTACTAAAGGACCAAAATTATCTGGTGAGATGAAAAATGGGGTGGATATGACGACTATCAACTCATGTATGCAGAAAGCCTAATAAAATCCATCTAGAAACCAAGCAGTTATCAGAATAATAACCTAATTGAAGATAAAACAGAAGTTCCTGGACACCAGTAGGATCTAAAGTGAACCTGAGAAAAGAGTACAGGTTTAAACTTGAGGGGTCCCAACTCAATATACTTCCTTGACCCGTCACCACAATAAATCTATGGAAACCATTATACTGGGTCTGTATACCATGGTAAATAGGACTCAAAATGAGCTGAGATAGAGTAGAGACTTAAACCTAGGTCACAAATCACTATGCTTCCTTGGCCAGGTACTACAATAAAATCTGTGTAAACCATTAAATAGGGTTGATATATCATGGTAGAGTTTGTCATTACTTGGAACTTTCACGAAACTTTGATTCTTTGCCAGAGAAAGGATGGCATATATGTCCTTGTCAAAAATGTATGCCCATGTCAAGCACAAAGGAAGTTTTTCCTTTCCCCCTGTGCAAACACCTAGGCTAAAACATCAAAGATAATACCAAATATACCTCATATACCCATGCAGAGCAATGCTTTACAACCCATACTATATCTAAACCTGAATAATCAGATAAATTGGAAATCCTAACCATGTAACAGAAATGCAAGGAACAGAAAAGGCAACTGGTTACCTAATTCCATTTGCAACATATCAGCGTGATTATCAGAATGTGATGATGAACCTTGGCTGGATTTCAGTCTAATTTCCTTTTCCACTTTGGCCTTGACATGCAAAAAATTTGATTCTGCATTGGCGGGCAACAAAGAAGCCTCACGCTTTGATGCCTTGGCAATTTCAGCTACAGCCTAAAGATTAAAAAATCACTGATATAAATCTCTGCCAAAGCAGATGCCATGGTGTGGATTACAATGGTAAAGATTGCAGATCACCATATTGAAACAAATGAACTATCAAAAAGTAGCACTAGACCAAAAAATGCAGTAATACACAATCCTTCAACCTGGTGCTGACCAGTCTTCAACTTTAATTCACTTATTCTTGTTTAGAGAGACGGACATTCCTTGTGTTGAGTTACACTGCAATTCTTACAACCTTAGAGACAAATGTACCAAGAATTTTAAAGAAACTAAAACTAGTATTTCTATTTTACCAACAACATTTAACCTAGCACAAATGCCCCTAAACTAGACACTGCTGCTTCTGTCAATTCTCAACTTTGTAGACTTGCCTAACGAATACTTCCACCATTATTATCACATGCCCAGTTAGCTCTCATAAGTTTTTGAACTATGAAAGGGCTTTTAAGTCCTCAGCAACTAATGCCAACTTTAATGCACAGATATCTAAGAGGCAAAAGAAAATTTGTGTCATGACAGATGCCACTCCAACAGAATTGTCCCAATCATTGTTTGTTTGTCAAAGTATGATGAGCCAAGTAATGACCATGAAGGCACACTAATAGACATCATTTGTTCTGATTGTTAAACAAGTGATGCTGCGTGTAGACAGTTAAGAAGAGCAAGCAAATTTGAGAAATGCAAGAACTACCATATATAGAGTATGTTAATATGACCTTCAAAAAGGGAATAGTTAGTTCCGGGTGTTGATGCCTGCCAAGAATCTCGAGTTCCTGTGACACAGCACGCATCTGTACAGCATTGCAACATTCATCCATTAGCATTACAATTTAATTTGAGGCTCTAGATTAAATCAAATTTGCTAACTAGGGCCAGACCAACAAGGTCAAAAAACAGAAATGATATAAGAACAAACGTCCGGGAAGAAAATTTGATAGTGAGTGTGAAAAAGAGACAGAGGATTTATAGCTAGCTTTAAAAAAAAAAGATAATTTAATGAAATTTTGAAACAGAGAAAAGTAATGGTGATGGAATTTTAAAGAACTAGAGAAGAGCCTCAATTTCATCATTATTCATCAGAAATAGAACATGTGAAGTACACGGCCATAATGGTTTCTCCAACAATTGCATTATTTTATGAGCCACTCCAATATAAGGGTGATGGAATTTTAAAGAACTAGAGAAGAGCCTAAATTTCATCACTGTTCATCATAAATAGAACATGTGAAGTACACAGCCATACCGGTTCCTCCAACAATTGCATTATTTTATGAGCCACTCCAATATAAGAAAGCATGGAAGCAAGAACACTAGGCACGTGCGGGTTAAGATCCAGATGACGCAATTGCCGACATACTGAATCAACTATGTAGTCTGCATTTGCCAAGACCAATTGCCCAACCTACATAATATTATTAGAACTTATAAAGCATCACAAAATAATTTTGTAGGAAGAACAAATTTTGTCATTCAAACTCACCGTTGGATAGTCAAATGTGGCAGAAAGGACATGCAAAACAGTATCAGAAGCACCTCTAACACGGAAGTTTGAGGCTATAAGACCCTCAAGCAACAAATAAAGAGATGAGTGAAGAAATCCACTAGAAGCAAAATCTTTTCCAAGGCACACAGCAAAGGTGCCTATTCCATCAATAATAACCTGTTCGAGAAAACAAAATGTAGAATCCTTGCTTTATGATACCCAAGAAGAATGATAATGACCATGTGCAGGATTGAAGAGATCACACACTCCTGGAAAAAAAGATACCTGGTGTAGCATAGCAGTATCATGGAAGAAGTGCAAAGTAATTTCCTCAACCTCATCATCAGATTGAATGTGAGAACTTTTGTGATCCACTGGAAGATCCCACACTTCAGATGATAGATATTCATGTAAGATTCTACCAATGCATTCAATCAAGGAACTCCTAGAAGCCTTTACAAGTGAGAGCTTCCAAACAGATTGAGCAAGCTCAGTATTGCAAGGCTGACTGCCAGCACCTCTTGCATCAAATTCTTGAATCTCTTTCCTCTTAACCATTGATTTCTGAAACATTTTTGTAAGGCTATCAACTGACTGATCTGATACACCAAATATCATCTCATTCAAGATACATGCTGCAGTGCTGGCCTGCCGTAGTAATTGTCCTGAGCCAGTTCTGTTATACCAAGACTGCCAGCTCTCTTTATTGTATTCCTTGACACGAACCTCAGATATCAGTTTACGCAGGTAACCAAGTGGGATATCTGTTACAACTGACATATGCCCTTCACTTCTGAAGTCTAGCAACAAGAAAGAAAATAGACTCTCGGTGTAAGTGCAATAAAGATACAGCAAAAATACAAAGCAAGAAATTAAATGTCCATGGGTTGAAATGACCTGCCATTAAGGATAAACCTACTAGTCGAAGAATTCCTGCAAGAGCCTGATGTAGCTTCTGACTGCTAGCATACATAAACCAAGGGGGCATGCAGGGAACATAATTGCTCTCCACAGTTTCTGATGTGTATCGAATTTTTTTCCCTTGAATATAATTGGATTTTGAGATGTCAGAGGGAGCAGCATCCGTGATAATCTGGTAATCATTGCCAGAGTGAGGACTGGCTTTCAGCTCAGCAATGGAAGGAAGATATCCAACAGAGGATGGCATTTCTAGAGTTAGCCTGTTAAGAGCACCAGCAAACACTGAATTCTGACTCAGACAGAGAGCAAAAACATCCAAGAATTTTGCAGCTGTTACCTATACATATAAAACAGTACATTCACCGATGAGGAGCTTCCCTTACATGTGACAAAATTTAATAAAAGAAATGAAATCAGAACCTTCCCTGAACCATAAAGCACCCCAATGGCCAAAAGTACTATACCAGTCTGCTTTTATAAAATAGTCCAAATTTTCTGCTCAAGGCAGACGAGAAAAGTAGTATGTTTCTTCTGCCAAATGGTAGAAAGCACAACCAAGCTAATACCAAATATACAGGTTTCATAATATCAGACACAATACTGTTTGAATTATATTTAATCATTCAGTGCAATTATGATATTTTATAAACAATATAGCAGCCGGGATCCACTTTATATCAATATGGTTGTTTTCAGGGTATCTTTAAAAAATATGGTGGTCAGGATTCACCTCCAGAGCATGAATGAGTACATCTTGCACCGCATATTCAATGGGCAAGAAAACAAAGGTTATGACACAGAAGAAAATATGAACACCCCTAAAGGTGTTTCATGTATATTACAGAATCTTGGAACATCTTTTTACTCACTATCTAGTTCTGCAGGTTCTTCATGTTCAGGGTCTCCTGGAGAAGTTCTAGACTTAAAGATTTAGGTGGATAATTTCTACACTATTTCTTAGCTTTGGTGCTCTCCTGTAGACATCCAGAATACTAGAGAGCAGCCCTCTTTGAGATTCGATGTACTTGAAAATATTTGTCCCAGATAAGAAAAATTAGCAATGAAAATCATTATAAATTAAAAAAATTACGAAATTGTGTGCAAAAAACACAAACTAATAACATACCGGGGAAAGAAGTTGATCCAACACAAACTGAGGACCAGAATAATATATGATAACAAGTAATTGCTGGGCATGTGAGAGTGCGAGTGACTCCTCATTGCTCAGCACCACTTTCGGAAGCTTCTCAATGATCCTTCAATAATTTAGAAAAACAAGAATTCATAACCAAGAAGTTGCCTCCAAAATAATAACTCTGTCATGCAAAAAATTGTCTAATTTCCCATTAACAGCAAACCTGTCAAATATTTCAGCCATATCATGTTGTAGATGATGTTTGCCACTTGAACAGAATAAATGTTCAAGAAACTCCTGAGCTTGGGTTGAGACCTCCTCAGAATCATCAACAATCAAGACACACAGGCACTCCTGCAGTGATTACTGGTCAGAATATTCATCAACTTCAAAAAGAGTCCACCTGGTGCACAAAATGCCACCAGCTAGCGCAGAAGGAGGGAGGATGGCCACATGAGTAATATTAGCTATAATTTTAAGGTTGAAACTCATGCATCCATATTGATTAATTTCAGAAATGACATCAGTAAGGCTAATGCCTCAGTCTCACACAAGACGATGTGCAAAATTGAGATTATAACAGTCTAACCAGTGAGTCTCCTACCAACTCACAGTAGTGGTTTCCACCACTCCATTATAAATGAAAGATACTCTCACCATAAAACAAGTATGTGCCACTTCTTGTGTCTGATATTTCACAAAACTTGTTTAATGACCTCAGAAGCTACAAAGCTTTAACAGAGAACTTGAAAGATCATAGATTTATTGCATTTAAGTATCAACATAAGCTCACAATTTACCAGAAGCACCAATCTGCTGTCCTTTAGAGTGTAACTGCACTTTGATAAGAGTCCTTGTATGGCAGCCAGCAGTCCTTGTCTCACTTTTTTTGCTGGATGAACACAAATCTGACCAAATGTAAAACATTTAGCAGTTATTGAAAAAAACTGAGAAAGAGATAGCAATTAAGACTTGAGAATTCATTCATATACTTTGATACATATGCTATAGCCTCAAAACAGCCTACAGCGAACACCAAAATGGAATGCAAAAACATACATGTGGAAAGGTTGCACTCAAAAATTTATTCAGATGTGTTGAAGTTTTCTCAATCCAATCTCTTGTACGATCTACATGCAAAGACCCTATTTCCTTTCCATATTTGCTGGGTGCAGGGGAAACCAGATTTACTGCTTCACCAGTTGATTCTTCAGCCACAATTTCTCTCTGACCATGACTGCTATTAGGCAAATGACGAAGCACATCCAGAAGAGAATGAACGGATTCGCTCTTATTTGAATTAAACCCAACTGTAACATTTGAAGATACATCAAGGCTAGATAAATTAGCATCATCCCAAAGAACTATCATATTATACTCGGCCAGGCCTCTAATTGCTTGGTCAGTAGCCTCCACACTTCCAGCAGCCCCACTTATCATTGTTTTAGACACATGCAAAACTTTGGCAAATTGACTAATGACACCAGGCAGAAAGAAAGCCAATGCATCTGCAGTCCCAATCTGCATAAATGATTTAACTATAAAATTAGCCAATGTTTGACATGGTGAAAAGGCATTTGTGATAGATAGGCAGCAGTTGAAATATATTTACAAGCTATTATATATTAACGAACCCTATCAAAAGATTTCCTCTTCTCTTTTTTCCTATTTGAGCTATTACTAAACACTAAAAGACAGAAATACAATCTCTACCAGAGCATATCATTATTCTATCAAGACCTAAAGAAACATCCCACAAAAGAGAACCAAGAATAGAAAAAGTTCTCATAGCATCTTGACATAGCGTGACTCCCACGATAAATTACGGTTGCATCAGATCAACAAAATCCACTATCTTGGCAAAAATTATTGAATTTGCTCAATGCATCAAACATTATTTCAAATTTAAACAATGCAAAGGTCTCTACAGCAAAGCACTCCCTGAGAAAGAAAAAACTACCCCAGCACTCGAATAAAAAGTAAATGAAACACCGTAAGCAAGGAACTTCAATCCCTCAAGTCCAAGTGAGCTATTGTTGTTAGATGATCACCTTAGATACAAGTACACGTAAGGTCAGGAAGGCCTCAACACGGAGCTTTGCATTGCCTCGATGTCCTCTTGCAGCCTCAGTGTCTGCAGCCTTTACATAAAATCCATGGAAAAATAGAATGAACAATTTAGGAAAGAAGCAATTATATAAAGTGCTTGGAGAAAAGAAAATGTAATGGACCAATAAATAACTATGAAAGAAAATGTACCTTGAGAAGAAGTGATAGCCAGTGCCCAATGGCAGCAGCAGCAGCTTGTAACTGGAGAAATGCAAGTAAACATTCTCCCCGTTCTGAATCACTGTTTAAAGGCCCACAAAGAAAAGCTTGCATATCTGGATTTTCTAACAATGCAGGCAAACCAAGACTTTGCCTACAGGAGCAAGTTTCATCTGAGCAAGGAACTAATCTCAAAAGCATAGCTCTAAAGCACTTGATTACTCCTTCACGAAACTCTTCTGAAGCCTCAGAGGGAGAAAGCAAAGCCGCTTGAGTCAATTTTTTCATCAGCACAACCATCTGAGCACATCATCAAATTGCTGATTCAAGGTTAGTAAATGGATTTGCTAAGCTTTCAAAATTCTGCTTTGGACCCACTGATCAATATACTTTGAACTCAAAAGTTATAATATACTTGAATAAACATAAGGCATATACAAATGCACATATTGGAAGGAAAATTAAATATAACACTAGACTAACACCACCTGATCCACAGATGCTAAATGACACTTCTTTAGAAGCTCCTCCAAACACTGCAAGACAGCTTCTGCAACGTTATCACTGACCTTATGAGGCAAATTTGAGACATTAGTAGCAGCATCATTGTCGTTCTTCTTTGAAGATCGGCTATCAACTGCTGCATCCAATAGAAGCAGCAAAGGGAACAAAGTATAGCTGAAACATACATAAGAGAATCACATTCCTTAAAACCTTTAAAATAAAAAGAAATCATACACTACGCAAGAGACAATATGCACATAACAGTTACAATTCTATCAATTTCCTCAATAGAATTACCTAAAAATACTAAAAATTCAGAATTTCTCCACTAATGGACAAAAATGACTCCTAATTTAAAGAAATTTACAAGTGTACTTACTCGAAGAAGGGTTGAAGGGCAGCGGAGGGAGAGGAGCGGAGTAACTGAAGAAGTGAAGAGATCGCAGAGGAGTGTTTTCTAGGGTTTTGGATAAGCTCTATAAGCTTCAAGCAATACGTTTTTAGCTGCGAGAAAACACTGCTTCTTTGTTGCGCTAATAGCAATTCTTCTGCTGATTCGCCGCCGGAGATTTCTCCGGCGAGATTATTATTATCATTATCGAAATCTTCCATTTCGACGATGAAGCGTGGCCTGCGAGAGATGAAGAAGAGAGGCGCCAAATTGGTTGAAGCTTTTTTAAGTTCTGGAGCAAACTGGAAGTTGGAGAAGAGTGTTGAAAGGGAAGAGTACTTTTTATAAGGCCTTTCTTTGGGCCGTTCTGGCTTCAATGGGTTGTCCAT
>CATIWO010312276.1:0-11868 GCA_949673435.1 Macaranga tanarius
AGCGTCTAAGCACAGTTCACTCGCGTTGATCAATCAAGAGCTTTGCCGCCACTCCTTAAGGTTACCTGTTGTATCATACACTTCTTGCATTGTTTCCCACGCTTCATACCCCCCTCTTTCTTCTTAAGGTAAGGTAAAGGACCAGGCATGGAGGGGTAAGAGCATCCTGTCGGCAATCTTTTTGGCTTGACTAAGAAGTCTTATGTCCTCCGAGTCATACAGCGTTTTAACCGAAAGTACTTCTTGCGCAATTCATGCATTTCTGTTTATACACCTGAGAAAAGCTTAGAAAACTATGGGTAACACTGGTTGGAATAAGGGATGAATTAAGTTTAGGTTCAATGACATTGGCTGGAATAGGGGGTGAGTTGGGTTCAACAACATGGGCTGAAATATGAGAAAGGTCAAGGGTGTTAAATGGTTCAAAAGATTTACAAGTACTATCTTCCATCATTGAAGTCTCCCCCTAAAGAGAGGACTTGGAGAAAAATAATATATGTTCAAAGAAGGTGACATCTATAGAGATGTAAAATTTTCTAGATGAAGGATTATAACATATATATCCCTTTTGAGTGGAAGAGTAACCAAGGAAGACATATTTGATAGCTCAAGGGTCTAGCTTACCCCAACACGGGATGTGGACATAGTCAAAGACAATGCACCCAAATACACTAGGAGTGAGCTCATTTGTGGTTCTAAAGTGAGGGCGGAAATTATTAAGGACCTCTATAGGACTTTTATTATCTAATACATATAATGGAAGCCTATTGATCATGTAAATGGTTGTAAGTACAGCCTCTCCCCAATAGGATTTAGGAATATTTCCTAAGGAAATCAAAGCTCGAGTTGTGTTAAGTAAATGCCCATTTTTCCTCTCAGCTACCCTATTTTGTTGATATGTGTTAACACATGATGAATCATGGATAATGCCTTATGATTGGAAGTAGTGTGACAAAATCTAGTTAAAGTAGTCTCCAGCATTATTTGTCCTAAACCTCTTTATTTTAACCCCGAATTGGTTTTGAACCGTTGAGTGAAAATTAGGCATAATAATGCTAACATCAGACTTTTGTTTAAGAAGAAAGATGCATGTAACTTCAGTACAATCATCAATTAAGGATACAAACCAACAAGACCTTAATATTTAGAATTATATGGCCTCTAAATGTCACTATGAATCAGATCAAAAGGATATGAACTTCTTTTAGTACTAGTAAGAAAAGGTACATGAGTATGTTTTGCAAGTTCACAAATATCACAATTAAAATTCGAAAGACTCAATCCTTTAAACAAGGCAGGAAACATAAAACTAAGGACACAAAAAGATGGATGACCAAAATAAAGATGGTAAAGCCAAATAGTATCTTTATTGGATGAGCTAAGAAATGATAAAGATTAATTATTCATAACTCTCTTTGAGGGACTTGGTGCTTTAAGATAATATAGGCCATTCCTTTCCTTAACAAGTCCAATCTTCCTCCTCGAGGCTAAGTCCTAAAAGACACAGTAGGAAGGATAAAATATTGTATAAAATTTTAGATCTTTAGTAAGTTTATGGACTAGAATAAGATTTACCGATAGTTTTAGTACATGAAGGGTATCTTTAAAGGTCAAAGAAGGTGTCACATAAGTGTCTCATAATCCTGTAATTATAGCTAAAGAACCATTTTTTACAATAATCTTCCTATTACTAGGGCATGGAGTGTAGGTGTGCAAAAATTGAGATGCAGGGGTCATATGGTCTGTGGCACCAAAGTCTACTATTTAAGAGTTAGAGTAAACTTTATCTAAGGCACTCATGCAAAAAGAAAATAAAGGTTTACCTGAAAGAGCTAGAACATCAGCTCCAGAGGATTTGTCAAGAGATCCCAACAATCCTCTCACCTTCTCAATTTCTTCACTGTTAAACCTCCTATTAATTAGTCATCCTTGGTAGTGTGTTGTTCTATCATGTATGCTTGAGGTTGCTGCTGCCCCCTTTGGTTTCCCCACTCTCGGCTTGGTGCCTTACCATGCAGTTGCCAACATATCTCCTTTCTGTGCCTTGGTTTCTTACAATGGGTGCACCAGAGATTATCCTTTCTCTCTTTCTGCTGGTTGTCTCTACCTAAAAGTTGAGGAAGATAACTCTTTTCTTTCTCTTGATGATTTATTTTTGTAGCTAAGGCTTATCCATCCATAGTTTGTGGTTCAAGCATAACACTCCTACTTCTTCTACTCGGATTAATGAAATTGTCTCTTCTAAAGTCGGTGTGTGTTCCTTGCCAAGGATTTAAAGCCTGACCTGATCAAACTTAGGATTTAATCTAGCAAAAAAATCATAGACCCAATCCTTTTTAATAAAAGTCTTTAAAATCGTAGCATTATTATGACACTTCATCTCAATTACTCGATACTGATCCAATTCTTACCATAAATTTTGCATAAGGTTTTTATAGTATGTGATAGATTTGTCTCTTTGATTAGTGGCTCCAGCTTTAACTCTGATATTATATACTTGGGTGATATTACGGGCTTTCGAGTATGTACATTGAATATAGTCCCAGATTTCCTTTGTAGTAGTCCAAAACATACATGTGTCAATTATTGTAGGTTCTATAGAATCCCATAACAAGGACATAATCATAGAGTCTTCCTCATCCCATGCTCCGAAGGCTGAATCCTATTTTACTGGTCCTGTTTCAAGCAAATGATTAATTCGTATGTACGAACAATTTGGGACCATTTGAGGTAAATTTTTCTATTAAGCCTGTTGGAAGCCTGTATGTTCTGCAACTCCAATTTTCTAAATAGAATTGGATTTTTTAGATAGGCTGGGTTTACTGGTGGTAGTTGTTTGGGAAGTTAACATAGTAAAAAAATGAGATCAGAGATATAAAAGAAAAAATTGGAACGGTAGTAATGAAGGCTAGGATATGAAGAAAAAGAACCCAGCAATAAAGATGAAAAAAAATGAATAAATATGCGGCAATGAAGGCTGCGTGAAGAAGGAGACCCCAAGAAAAATCTAGGGCTCTGATACTATGTGACAGGATATGATTTATAAGCATGGGAAGAATTACTTTTCATAATGATTGTATACAATATTATATAGCAGATTACAAGAGAAAATAGGAAACTAACTAATTACAAGGAATAGATTGACTATCTAATCAAATCCCTTAATTAAAGGGATTTTAAACTTATCTCCTAATCAATTTATAGCTTATTTACATCTCAACAATAAATTCAACCCTTTTGCTCTTTTTTAAGGGTAGGCCTTTTTTTACACTTTTACTGATACTTGGTTGGACTTAGACTCAAGAGCATCCTTTCTTAACCTTTTAACTTACCTCCCTCCCTTTTTAGGATTTTTAGACTCGCTTTTAACCAAAACTAGCCACATATTAGTCAAAGCATGCTTCAAAAGGTATAAATCTCTACATTATTCACATCGATTTGCATAAAAAGCAAGAATTACTTGTTTAGACCTATTTAAAACTATTTTGCTTCTCATTTTCTAAAAACATGTCTAGCCTATATTTAGAGAACCCAAAATTGTATTTTGCACATTTAAATTCTTGTAATACATCTTTTTTGTTTACTCCTTCTCTTTTAGTGTAATTGGCTAGTAAATTGGAAATTGTTATGATTTTGTAACTTGTGTAGTGAAATCCAATACTTCTTGCATGCTAATTGCTATTTCTACTAGGGGTGTACATTGGTTGGTTTGGTTCAATTTGGTTGAAAAGTATACAAAATTTAATTAAACAAAAAATATTTTTTAAAAAATAACCGAACTGAATCAAACCAGCTCGGAAATTGTATTGAACCAAACTAGTTTAGTTCGGTTCGATCAGTTTGGTTCAGTTTAGACCTTTTACATTTTTTCAATTTTGAACCTATAAAATTTATGTACTTTTGCACTATTTTAATAATTTTATGAAATCTATTATTGGTAATTTTTTATACTTATTTTATTTATTAATTTTTTTAAAAACAACCAAACCCATTATCTAAAATGAAATTAAATAACTTTTTTTTGAATCTTTTTTTTAATATGAAATAATTTTATTAAGCATTTAAATGTTTAAAGACTAATATTATTTGCCTATTTTGAAATATTAGTGCTAAATCGATCAAACCGAATTATAAACATCCATATAAATTAATAATAATTTAAAATTTTGGTTTGAATTAATCATATTTTTTACATTAATAACTAAATTGAACTAAATTGGATATATTTCAATTTTAAAAAATTAAAATCAAAATTTACATTATGTTATAAATTGAACTAAACCAATTAGTTTGGTTCAGTTTTTGGTTATTTTTTATCACCCCTAATTTTTTCTTGACTTTTGTATTTATGTAAAGCTTATCTTGTACTTGCATCTCAAAGTTCTCATTTTTGGAATCTAAACTATGTTTTCACGTAAAAACGACATTATTTGATATCAAATACATGCTTTTTCGTTGCCTATGCTTTGAAGTTGTCATATTTATGCAGATTAATGAAAATATAAGTTTTGTATAAACTAAAACCATGATTTGTTGGTCCTTTGATGACAAACGGGTATTCTTTATCATTTTATACGAATTTTGCTTTTCTTTTCTTATATTGCTTATTATAGTACTTATGTAGCACCCTCAAAGTACCACATACATATGTCCACAATATAAATTATACAAGTGGCAATGCGAAATTTTTTGTAAAAGATAAGCGTATATATATATAAATAAAACTCTTGTTCAATACATTGAAAATACTGAACACATATTTTACATGATGTTAAAATATACACATGGACTCAATTTTTAATATACTTGAATATCATGATGACGAGGATGGAAATGACTGCACCAAGCTTGCCTCAGACCCACCTGAGTTCTCTACAGGGGCACACTTTAACTTAATAATTCTATGCCCTGAAAACCATAATTTGCAAAGGCATGAGCTTGCGACTCAATGAACAATTATTAATATGGTCCAACATATAATACTTCTCAAAAACTAATTAACATGAAATAATTAAAAATAACTAAAAGTGGACTACATGGGCGTGTCTCTCCCCGTGTAGTCTACTGGAAAAAATTTACAGTCGGGACACGGTCTGGAACACGGCCATGATTCGGCCCATGTACCTCACTGTCTAAAATTCCATATGTATATATGGGCAAAGACACGCCCATGTCTTTTCCTGTGTATCTCTTTGTCCAAAATTACCACCTCAAACATGCCTATATCTCTACTAAGACATGTCATGTCTTAACACACGGTCTGAGACACGCCCGTGTCTCGACCCGTGTCTACCTTCTGATAGCTCATTTCTATAATTATCAAACAATTCATAATAATTTCCCAATAGCATAACATCAAGAGTAACTTGCAACTGTTAACATAAATATATATGGGTGTATATAATTCATTATCTACACCCTACCATAATCATCACATTCACCTTTAACACCAATCATCCATTTTAAGTAATCCACAATCACATCTTACACCAATTCCACATTTGACATAAAAATATATAAACACAATGCAACAATACATGTTTATGCATGTTAGTTATTCGGCCGGAGTTATCATCACATGTTTCACACATGCAGCACATGTTTGCTTTATTCCTCACATAGTTCATATTTTTCACATTTTTATCATTAGTGCCCATTCCTGAGACTCTCTGCCCAGCTCAGTCTCAGATTTCACACGTTTATATTTCCTCACATGAATGGCCACTACTGAGGCTCTGTGCCCAGCTCAGTCTCAATTTTCATAATCAGTAGAGGCTCTCTACCCAGCTTAGTGTCCACTATTATACGTAAACCTCACATTCCTCACATAAATCAATATGCACATGAATATATATATTCATCACAGTTCAATATCCATTTCATTCCTCATTATTTCCATTTTCAATAGACATAGTGAATTACTATTCTCATAAACAATACATGTGAATTTATACCACATCAAATAGCTTGCATAATTAGAGTTCTATAGCCCAAGTTATGACAATAAAACAAGGACTGAAAAATAGAGGAATCAGAATCCGAATTTACTAAAAATCAAAACTCAACTTCAAACAATAAAAACACAAGCAAAGCTTACCAATAGATGCTTCCAATTGATTTTAAACCTCCTAAAGCTTCTCAAACTTCTTGTTAGATAACTTCAATAAGATCAAAATCTCTCCAAAAACTATAAAGAAACACTCTCCTTCTTCTTCCCTAATTTCTCTACACTCACACACTACACTAACACACACATATATATACACGCACACTCACCCAATCAAACACCACCATTTGTACACATAATTAGCCAAATAAATTGCCCCTCTAAAGTATTCCTCCCATAATTGCATATTTATCCCTTAATAACCATAACAATAACAATAATAATAATAATAATAATAATAATAATAATAATAATAATAATAATAATAATAATAATAATAATAATAATAATAATAATAATAAATTCTAATTAAATATAACCAAATATCTCCACAATATCTATTAACCTCCTTAATGAATTGGAATAAATTCACAATAGCCCATAACTTTATTATTATGACAATTAACTTCAAACTTACCTTACAATTTGGTCCTTCTCTACAACTTATACCCATTCTAAAACTTAAATGAAATCAACTATCTAATATATATAAAATGTCATACATACGTCATAAATACGTATGTTAAAAGGGTGGGTGTTACAACTTTTATGGTGTTTAGAAATAATAACTACTATTTTAAGTGCTTTAGGATGATTCTATTATATATAGGACGTTATGCATGGTTAGAACCCATTTCTTACCATTTTGGCCATATTTTGAATTGTTTGGTCATTCGATGCCTATCTGTTGTGTTTGACTGCTTTATATTTGGTATGGATAGATGGATATCTATGCTTACCCTTTTTTTTACAAGGTGTTTATTAGATCTAGGACTAATTTAATTTTCCTATACTTTTTTCCTTTTTGATGTATTTACTAGGAAAGCCATAAAAATATTACAAAAAATTCTTTATTCTCACTTTGTATATTGTTATGAAAGGATGTATATGTGCTTGTATACATAAAACGTCATGGCAAAACGAGAGTGATGTGGAATATGTAATAGGTATTACTAAATAAGATAGTAGCAAAGTAGAAACCACTTTTTAAACTTAAAATCTCTTACTAGAGGATGACTTTTGCTAAGTCTCGAAGTTGTCTCACTTTTCTCGAGCGATGGGTGGCAACTCCTTACATGAGACTTCTCTAGGGATTCCAAAAGGACTCTAGCTTCACCTTTTTAAAAGGCGGTATTCAATTCTCTAGTGCCATGGTCACATCGCTTTAATGCCCAGAGGAACCTGGCTCACTTACAAGTACTTTTTCGGTATTGCCCTTATAATAAATTTCTTATATGTTTATTCACTAATTCTAATATCCATTTTGAAATATAATTATGTTTAATGAAACTTGCTTTCACCTACAAAGAAATAATATTCTCCAATATTAGCAGATAACTCTAGCAAAAATAAAAAAGTCTAGATAAATATATAATCTATTCAATATAAAATAGAATGCATAAATATAATCGTGTTTAAAAAGTGACATGTTTAGACTAACTATCAACCTACTAAAACCTCCACCTTAATTGTAAATAATAATCAAATTTTACATTAACATTGGCAAAAAATGTGGTTACTTTCACTAATAGTACTAATCCCACTATACTATTGTGAGTGAACCAGAGGCATTTAGGCACCACAAATGGTTACGGTCATAGCATCAAAGTGGTATGAGAGGAAGGGTACAAGAGTCTTTTTGAAATCCTAGAGAAGCTTTATGTGAAGGAGTTGTCACTCGATCGCTCAAGAAAATGAGAAATAATCTCAAAATTTACCAAAACTCAACCCACTAGACAAAGATTCTAAGTTTGGGAAGTCATTCCAGCTTGGCTACTTTCTTATTAGGTAATACCCATTATACATTTCATATCATCATAATTTTAATATAAAAATAATATAGACGCACATCTATCCACGACAATAATAAAAGCAATAGAAACAAAGAATATTCATAATTATTTATATCGCTTTCCTAGTAAATATATATTAAAAAATAGAAAGAGTGCAAAAAAGTAAATCTAGCTCTAGATCTAGTAATAAAAACCTATAAAATAGAGGTTAGCATTGTAATACTTACATTCACTGCACTAACTAGAGCATCCATAAGACTATGAGCAGTGAGAAATAAAATGCCATTAAAATATCCAAATAAAAAACATAAATATTCAAAGACTGTAAATAGAATGTCACATTTGTGTCCTCAAGATGTAAGTCGATGAAACTAATAATATTAATTAAGTATTATTTTAGTTAAAATAAAAGATGGAGAGTTTAAAAGAAAATAACAAAGGACTAAATTGAAATTAAAGAAAAGTAAAGTAAGATGAAATTAAAAGAAAAAAAATAAGGATGGACTTGAAAATATAGAAATGCAAGATGGAGAATAAAGTGAAGTATGGGTGTGTGATGTCATCTTGCATGAAAGAGAGTAGCATGCCCTTGGATACTTGTTAATAAAATTAAAAAATAAAAATTCTTTAAATAAAATGCAGAAAAAGAGCAAAACATTTCCTACTTGAAGAAAAAGAACATAAAAGGAGAAAGAGAGAAGGAAAGTTGAGATTTGTTTGAAGTTTAGTTAGTTTGAGGTTGGATTAAGGTGATCAAGGAAGAGATTTATAAGTAGTGTTATTGGAAATTTCTATGAGTGGATTTTCTTCCTTCTTCTTCAAATCAAACTCTGAAATTTAAAAAGAGCTTCATCTTATTACTAAATCAAATCTAATGATCTCCTCTTGATTTTGTTTCTTTTGTACATGAAGTATATTCCCTTTGCTAATATTGCAAGTTTAATCTTATGTTGTTTTTTTTTATATCTGAGGTGCTTATAATCTAAGATGATTGAGGTTGTTCTTTTGGTACTCTTAATATGTTGAATAAATTTGGGCTAAACCTTTGAAATTTTTACCATGTCTATCATAGTATTACTTTTGAGTTTTGCTACTTGTAAATTTTCAAATGATTTACAGAAAATATAAAGATTTACTCTCAATTAAATCATCTATAAATTAAACCCACAATCTTTAGTATATGTGTAAGTTGTTGTTGTTGGAATATCATAAGACTTAAGACTTGAAAATAATGAAAATGAAGAGCAAAATACTGTTGAACATTTTGCAACACTTAGGGGTGAATGCCCTAGTGACGGATCGGCTACATGTTCAAATAGGTGACCATCCATGCTGAAGAGGCGATCACCCATATACCAAGGCAAACGCCTCTTACCCTGGGGTGAATGCCCCAGCAGGGCTCTGACCACCTCTGCTACTTTATGTTGAAGCTAAAATGGGCACGATTATGACTCATATAAAAATATATAATGTATTTAAATATATTTTCCTTTAATTGTAACCTTAAACTTATGAATCCTGAATTTGAATTTTTAAATCTTTAAAATACGAATATATTTTATTATTGAGTAAGTTCATCAAATACTATTATCTAAATCTATTATAAACATGTAAAGTACAACTAAACTAATTTAATTTTAAATCCTACAAACTATAACTCAAGTAAGCACACATATACAATTGCCTATAAGGGCAACAAGAGTACAACTTTGTAGTTAAATATAAATCAGCATACAAATGACAAACTGTAATTGAAAATGTGAAAATTCTATGAAAATGAATATTGCAAAGAAAGGAAAATAGTAATGACAATAATGCATCGGCACATGAGAACTTTTAAAAAGTAATATAATAATAAGCACAAGCACATATGGCACTAAGATATAGTAAGTCCATGTCATAGGCATGGAAGGGTCTGGTGAGCTGGCATGAGGTATTTGGTACATAGCCTTCCGCTGTGTATAATAAGATGAAATACCACAACTAGAGTACGACATTCGAGAGGCATTGACAGAAATTAACTTTAGCTCTAAATGATCGATATATTATAAAAGGCCTTATTTGTGATATGATTCTTTGAGATTATCTAGGCGCAACCTCTAGAGGTAGGACAGCACATTATTAATGAGTAATTGTTATAACCTTCAGTGTGGTGATAGAACTAGGCACACTGATATTTGCTAATACAAATGGTGTAGTGCACTAAATTTAATACAAATATCTAAATCTTGTGATACTCTAAATAAATTTTTAATGCTTTTTAAAGCTTAATCAAACATTATATTGAGCATCAAAAGTATATAATTTATTATAGAAAAGAGCATAAGCTCGAGACGTCGAGATGGTATGTACGACCAGGTCATAAAAAATTATTGAAATGTGTTGATAATGAGAATGGGGCTAATATTATAAATATTAAGCCTCTATTAAATTATGAAAATATTGAGAATCTCGATAAGTGATTTTGAGAAAATGCTCATGAGTCAAAAGAAAAATATATATAATAAATTAAAGGGTTATTTATAAAAAAATCACAACTTTTAGTGTGTTTTGTAATTTAATCACGACATTTTAATTTTGACAAATTAAAATATAAACTATTAAATTTTGGCAATTCGAATCACCGACCAAATATCCAATGATATCTTGGTGACATGTCAGGCAAGCTTTGGTCAATCCATATCATAGTCATTTATTGCCATGTTAGAATGTTGTGTTTCATACTTTATTGAAAACTAACCGTATAATTTTTAATATATAACGAAACCTAGAAACCAGGTTCTTCTTCTCCTGTTTATTCTTCTTCTTTATTAAGGGTTTATTGTGAAAATACCAAGCAGCATCTCAAGGTCAGTGACAATTGGATGGTATCCACCATCTGGAAGATCATCTCACTCAACCATGCCATATTCAAGTTCAATTCCATGAAAAGAATGTGGGCATGAGATTGAAGTAAATGTGTATACATCAATGACAAACTAGAATCCTAGAAGACAATTGTACTAGTGTCCCATTCGAAGGATAAGTAAGTGATGACTTATTATATGCTTTGGTATATAGATATTTAGGGTTTTAGTTGGATTTGTTGTGTTATTTGCTGAAACTTTTTTTTTGTAGCATGATGATTGTGGCTACATTAAGTGGCTTGATCCAGAAATTCCAGACTATTAAAAATAAGTTTTTTATGATTAAAGCACTACTAGAAACAAGGGATTTAGCGACGGAAAAATCCGTCGCTAAATCCCTTTTAATTACCGACGGACACTAATCCATTGGCAAAATCCTTGTCGGTAATTATTACCAATGGATTTTCAATATCTGTTGGTAAATTAGAGACAAAAATTTCGTCGGTATTTTTTATTTTGCCATTGGTAAATAGGTCAGTCGTCCGGTAACTTAGTTAGATATTAATGATGGGTTTTTTATTTACGGACGGAATATTTTCCATCACTAATTAACGACGAAATCTAATCCGTCGGTAATTAAAAAATTACTGACGGATTTTTTTGTTGCTAAAATATTCCATCAGTAATTTTTTATTAAATACCGATGGATTTTCCATCGCTAATTAGCGACATAATAGTTTCCGTCAGTAATTTTAGCATAAATATTTTTTTTGTAATAGGTCTATAATTATTTATTAAATTTTTTATATGATTGTGGCTATTGTAAATTGTATAAACATTCATTATAATTTAAATAGAAATGAAATAATTGTATTAAAAAAATATAAAAAAATATATTTGAAACACAAAATTAACATAATAATAAATTAATAATATATGAAAAAATGTACAATTTATCAATAATTTCAAACATGTGTTACGTAAACAGTATCAAAACCTACTGGTCTGCTAAATCTGTGGTATGATCTGGACCAAGATCACCCTTAGCATCTGAATGAGCTGT
>CATIWO010312439.1:0-16951 GCA_949673435.1 Macaranga tanarius
GCAACACTTGCTCCATTTCTAAGCTTTAAGGTCACTTTATTGGGCCTCAAACTTCTCTCATTTGCTAGATCCTCTAAGGATGTACAAATGTGAGAACTTGCACCTGTATTCAATACCCATGCATTTGATGAACTCTTAGAACATTTAGAAGCTAATAAATTAGAGAAAGTCTCACTTTCTCCATCCTTGCCCTTTCCTTTTATCTTGAGAGACTCAAGGAACTTAGGACAATTCCTTTTCCAATGTCCTTCACCTTGGTAGTGAAAATACTTTTCCTTGCCTTGCTCTTCCCTTATGGTGGCCTCGAGCTTGACAACACTTGCCTTGCCCTTATGTTTGGCTATTCCACCTGAGGGTTTGACAACACTTATCTTGCCCTTATATTTATCACGTATGATGGAAAGGGGATTTGATGGTCCCATGTTATCAAATTCTGCAAAAGGTAACAAGATTGATTAGTTGTATATCATTGTATTCACCATTATATTTGGTCTTTAATTATAATGGGCTCCCACTAACTTGGCGAATACTACACTTCTAAGTAGGAAACAAAAATTCCTTATTGGGTGGATTTCTAGTGGGTAATAGAGTTTTCAATGGGCTACTAATATCCCTTAGGTACATATTGCCATTCTTGGAATAATAGTTCTCATTAAGTGGACAACTCTTATCCATCACATCTCATTTAAGGTTCTATTAATCTAGCTCCTAATATTATGGGCCTCGGGTATACCTAATTATCATTCTTGGCCTTTAGCATTAGTTAGGTCCATACTACTGGATCAGTGAAGTGTATGGATTTGAACACTACAAACCTCAGGTATGCCTATTTGCCATTCTTGGCTCATAGTGTATCCATACACCCCCAACATCTCATGCTTCACAATAACACTGCATGAATCTCTTAGCCCTCATGCATACCCCTATGTATCCATAGCTGATGCACACAAGTCCAAAGCCATGCAAGTTATTGCTCTAATGGAGAGCCTAGACCTAAATTTAGTTGGAAGATTTTTGGGTCATTATTAAGGTCTCACTTTTCACATTAGCCATTTTATAATATATATATCTCATATATACATTGCATGACAACATTCACAACATATATATCTCATACATACTGGTGTTGTGTAAAATCCGCAAGTGCACAAAATCGTATCAAATAGTAATAACGATATCGTCCCACAGAAATTGCAGATTAAATATTGTAATACTAATTATGTTTGTTTGTTCAGACAACAAAATAGAGTTTAGATTCTTTAAAAATTAAAACCAAACAATCTAAAGTAAAATTCAAATTCAAACAAATATTAAAAGCTAGGGTTCTTATTCTCAATTGGACCATCTCAAAAAATTAATTAACCAATTAGATCTAACTATTTCTAATTCATTTTAAAGGAATCTTAGAAATTATAGATTTTTCTCTCAGATAAACCTATAATTAATTGGAGATCAATTAACACTAAGTTTACTGGCTCTCACCAACCCAATGCCTTTTAATTCCAATTTTAATCAGAACCTTAAATCAATATTAATCCACTTAATTGTCTCTCAACTAACTAAGCAATTAATAGGTCATTGCCTATTCCTACATAACCTATCTCTCGATTAAGCCTATAGTGTTAATTCAATTCTAGGGTGATCAGTCCTAAAATGACATTAA
This sequence comes from Macaranga tanarius, assembly GCA_949673435.1. Lineage (NCBI taxonomy): Eukaryota > Viridiplantae > Streptophyta > Magnoliopsida > Malpighiales > Euphorbiaceae > Macaranga > Macaranga tanarius. The sequence goes on from CATIWO010312439.1 coordinate 1,664, forward strand.
GCACAATAACAACCAATGACTTAGATCTAACAACCTAACATAAATCACAATAAGCATATGGTCAATTCAGAATAAGAACCCTAAAAAGGATTTAGCTACGCATGTTAAGAATAAAAAAAATAAATAAGAAATGAAAAACATTCTGAATATAATAAAAATTAAACAAAAGAGTGTTACAAGAAAAACCCCCTTCCAAATGATGTAAGGAAGCCTTGCTCTTCTAACTTCAAGCCAAGTATCTCCTCTACTAAGCAAAACAAAATGAAAATATATTCTGAAGAACAAAGAGAATAGAAAACTAAACCAGAACTAAAACTAAAAACTAGCTCTTCTAAATGAAAAGCAAATGGTTCTATTTAAAGGACCTAGTTTCCTAATGAAAAAGGTCATTTAAACTCTCCCAAACTCTATCTAAACATAGGCTTAAAAGATGAGCTTCTATCTATCCAAACTCCAGCTTAAAATCCACTTTTGATTGGCTCTCATATCATCATGCATGGGTACACAACAATTGGACACGCCCATGTATCAAAATAACTCTGAAATCTTGAAATCAGGCATGGCCATGTGCATGGGCGTGTGACTGGCACATGGGCGTGCGCATGGGCATGTGCTCTGTGACTGGCTCTTCTTCAATTCAGGCATGGGCAAGCGCATGGGCATACCACTCCACACATGGGCGTGCGCATGGCCATGTGCCCTGATGCAAATATAACTTCCAACTTTAAGCTTCAATCTTATCTTTATCTTCAAGTACTATCTCTATCTCTTCTCAAATGCATCCTACAACCACAAACTAAACAAAAATTATCTATTTAACACAAAAGTACTTAAATTAAAATAAAATAATAAAACTAACTAAATTAACGAAAAAACTAACTAAATAATGCATTTCTAATCTTAATATGCAACAAAATAGAGTGCTCAACATATGCATATTTCACACTCATCAAATTCCCCCACACTTGAGCCTTTGCTTGTCCTCAAGTAAAAATAAGAGAACAACCTATTTATATAAAGAACCAACATCATGAGTAGTTTTTAACTTGAGGAACCATCCTAATCTCCCCTTAATACAAAGTTTCAAAACTGAAAATCAAAGCAATAACTCATAATCAAGAACATAACAATTACCAAGTGAAAAGCTAACTCCCTTGTTGAATTCATGAAAAAGCATGATTAACAGCCAAGAAAAATGAAAGTAGGCATGAAACACTAACACTCAAGTAGTTGTTTTATTAATAACACTTAAAAGGCACACAATTTATTCCTTATAATTTCCTTATTGTAGTATCCCCCACTTTCCATATTACTCAATGTGGATACCTCAACAATGTCCTTTGGATACTCACACCCTTTATAAAATATTGGAGTATATACACGAGTGCGTTTTATGCTCCATCGCACTTAAGGAACTTATTTATTTACTTATTTATTTTTTTATTAAGTGCCTTTACACATATGAACTACATGAAATATTTAAATTTCTGCAAACATCTTTCTCAACTATCAAGCACACTATTTCAATCACTCAATAAAGAAGTAGTCATTAAGTTCATTAAAATTTAAAAATTCTTAATCATAAGTTATTCCTCTAACTTAACAATCCAAACCACGCATTAAAAGGAGATTAACACACTTACTCAAGAAAAACACACCTAATAATACTAACTCTTAGCACAAATAGGCTCAAAAACTCAAGTGAAAGGTCTTTTATTCATGTTACAATAAACTAAAATGCAAAAAAAAATAAAAATAAAAATAGAAAAATAAAAGGGAAAGAAAACTCCCCTAGTCAGATGCATTCGAAGATGAAGTCTCTGGAACTATGATCTCAACAGATGGCTCTTTCGACGCCTTAGTTCTTTTGCTTTAAGTGATTAATTGTTTCAGCTCCTTTACTTCAGCCATCAGATTGTCGATCCTTGCATCTCGTAGGGTCTCATAAACTTCAAATTTGGTGATCACATCCATCATCATGAGACCAAGCCTTTGATCAGTTTGATTTGACACATCCTCTATCTTCTTTTTGACTCTCTCAATACTTTCCTCAAATCTCTTCCTTTTTGCTGCCCTATTCTTTTTCTTTACTTTGGTCTTACCATCTTTCTTATTCACCCTTGCATTCTCGTGAGCTACTTGAGGTTTGATATCTTCTTCCTCCTCTTCACTGACGTCATCAAAATTCTCTACCACCTTAGGTAAAGGAACATCTTCATATCTCAAGGTGGTTTGATGCAGCTGATAGCATCTTCTATTGCCTACCTCCTCTAACCTTCCAAAATCTATGATAATCTCAGCTCTAACCAGAAAATCCTCATCAAAGATCTCACGTTCCAATGGTGCAAAAAGGGCAAGTTTTCTTAGTATAAAGTGTATGGCCAGGCCCGTGATAATGTGGCCCATAGACATCAATGTTTTTCATCCCTGCACAACAGGCCACATAGAACGAAATACAAGATATGCACTATTCACCTTACAGTTAGTAGCCATGCACCACATCAAGAATAGTTCATCAGGTATAACCTTTGTACTATCATTCCTACCAAAGATGGTATGTGCTTTGAATTTATGCATTAGCAAATATGAGTGACTATTAATTAGACTACTAACCATTGTATCTCCATGACTTATTCTATCCCCTTTAGTAATTTCAGCCCAAAACCCAATCATGTTAAATTCGGGGGGAGGGTGACAAATACCCCCTTCAGAGAAATTAAAAATTTCAGTCATGAGATCATAATCAAACTCATATTCTTTTCCAAAGAATCTACATGCAAAAATTCTCTGCTCTTCATCTTTGATTTGCAAAGTAGTGTAGAATTCAATGGTCAATTCAAGAAACACATCATACTTCACTATTTTCAACTTAAACCAGCCTAGCTTTTTACACAAAACATTCACAAAATCATGCATTCCAATATCCTTCAAGAGTTGATCATCAAAGTATTTAGGCATACATATGTTTCTTTTGCTAAGAGAACAGAATCTCTTACCTTCTTCATCTGAGAAAATAGGAAAGAAAGCATCATACTTATCTTTGAGATCCGTTGGCTTAGGTCTTATCTCCATTGGTGCCTTCCCTTTTACATTGGACCTTCGACTATTGCAGGACATGCTATTTGAACCCATTAGGCATCAAGAAAATAATTGCAGAGAATAAAGATACAGAGAATTTAATTAAGAGAAAAGTGTAAAGAATGTAGAAGTTTTGAGAATTAAAATAATCCTTGTCTATAAATAAAAGAATAAAATTAGAGGTTTATAAGGACTACACAACTCATCTCCTAATCTTATGTGAAAAGATAAATTTTATTAAAAGATAAAAACTCACTATCCTAATAGAAAAAGGACATGTAAATTAAAATCCTAAAAACACTTAAAATAATCCTAAAAAATAAGTCGAAAATAACAAAATTAAAATTGAAAAATTTTATTTTTCCTCCCCCACACTTAAATTTTGCAATGTCCGCATTACATGAAAAATAGGAAAATTTTGGGTATGTGCAAGAGCAGCCCCCACGCCCATGTGCACAGGCGTGTCTGCCTTATGCCTGGTAGCATTTCACTCGCACGCCCATGTGTATGGGCGTGCCTACTTTGCGCCTGGCGCAGTAAGCACACGCACACCCATGCACATGGGTGTGCCTGCCTCGGCACAAAATAGGGCAGTTTGACACGCCTGAGCGCATGGGCATGCCAAACACCTCCAAATGAGCTAAAATTGCAAAAATGAAGTAGCATTAAAATTGAAACAAAAACACATTTAACATTAGAAATTCAACAACATTACACAATTACACTAATAACTAAATCACAAAATATACATTAAACTCAAACAAAAACAAATAACTTAATACATGACACTTGACTATTCTTCCTCAAGGCTTCAATTGTCATGCCCCGGATCTTGTGGAGGGTAAGGAGGTGGAAAGAAGTTTTGTGAATGGAGATAGGCCATCAAGTTGTGATTTAGCATATTGATGTCTTGATGCATATTAGCCATGTTGGTGTTCATGCCATGTGCCAATGAAGTTAGCTCACTAACATTTACATCAATTACTCCCACTTGTAACTCTAGATCATCCATTCTTTGCATTACATCATGGATGTCAGCACTTTCCTCCTCTTCTTCCATTTCTTGTGGTGGTAGAGCATGAACAAGATTGTAACTTCTAGGTCCCTCCCTTGTAACCATACCAATTGCTTTCATCATCGGAAGATCAATCAAAGAAGGTCCCTTAAGCTTTTGAAATGGCATATTGTCAACATCGAACCCAACATAACATGCGATATTGGACATCAATCCACCAACTTTTATTTCCCTCGATGACTTAGTAGCTACATCCTTCAATTTAAGAGCTAGTGTATGACAAATATCCAATTGTATATTGTTACATATGTAATACAAAATAGTTAGCTCGGTTGTGGTTACCATTGAATCACCATCTTTCCTAGGGAATAAAGAATAAGCCATCAACCTATGAAGATATTTAACAGTCGGCGATTGAATCCGGGATTCCTTTGCCGCCCTCGCTTTATAAGAGACCTCCCTTTGGCCTATTATCTCTCTCCAAAATGCATCTCTATCAAATTGGACCATGGAATTTTAATTTGGTAGGAAATTATATGTATCATTCAACTCGAACATACCCATGGTATGTTCCATATTTCCCAACTGATATGTCATAACCAAAGCTTGTTCATCAAAATGAAATGAGGATAAGAATTCACAAGTGAGTCTAACATAGGTTGGGTATTGTAATAATACACATGCTTCCTACCCCATCCTAATGATATACATATTTACTTCCTCAAACAAGCCTACCTCTCCCAAAGCATGAGCACTCTTATATCTATTAGGAACAAATTTTCTAGAGAGCAATTGTTTATTCTTCTTTCATTGCCCTTTATACCCAAATTCAATTTGAATAGGAAAGGGTCTTACCATTAAATCTTCATCAGCTCCACCCGAATTAGAAGAGCTTCCTCCCCTTGCTCTTTTAGACCTTAGCTTCACTTTCTTGGTAGCATGTGTCTTCTTTCTTGGCTCTCTTTCCATTGATGAAGATGAAGTTGAGAAACTTTGCTTGAGAGAGAATTTTGGTTAGAGAGAGGGAATTTGTGTAGAGAATGAAGAAGTAGAGATGTGTGGCAGGAGAAGAGAAGAGGGTGATATTTAAATAGAGGCAGGTGAAGATAAAAATGAATAAAAATGGGGAATTGAAGAATTGGGAATGTAGAAAGTAGTCAAAGTGTAAGATTTCAATGTATTAAAAGTGGAAAGTGTTGGGAAATTGGGAGAATTGAAGAACCCTAGATATTGGAAAGTGGAGGATGTTAGGAAAGTGAGAAGATTATGGGAAATGGAAGAAATTCGAATTTGGCATGTGTTGTTAAGGGCACTTTGTGTCTTTTTAGTAAAATAATTCGACAATGCACACGCCCATATGCATGGACGTGTGCCTGTGCTATCCCATTTTGGCAATGGCAGGTACAGGCATGCTCATGGGCGTGCTTGCCTTGCCTCTATGCTACTCCTAGTGCCTCTAACGCATGGCCATGTGCATGGCCGTGCATGATTCGACTAATTTTTGCCCTGGTTTGGCATAGCCATGTGCATGGTTGTGCTAAACCTCAAATTTTCTATTTTAAGCTTACAATTAAGTTATATGATTATACAAAAAGGTGCGCAACCTCTCTATTTAATCAAAATATGAAAAAATCTAGGATTTAAATACACATCATGTAATCACAAGTATTAAATTCCCATATAAATATACACTTACAACTCTCGTGCTCCTCCTCTTCTTCAAATTCTATCATGATCTTTACTTCCTACAAAACCGAATACAAAAAAAAAACTCAAAACTCAAGATATACGAACATAAAAACAAAGCAAAAAGAAAAAGAAAAACTTGGTTGAGCTCCCAAGAAGTGCCCTTTTAGATCTATGAGCTTAGACCATCATGTTCTTTAGAGTGTTGAATCAGCCAAAAAGACTGATTGGCAAAAGTTCTCCAATGTGCCTCCATGGTAGATTTTTAGTCTTTGCCCATTAACTTTGAACTTTTCTCCTTAAGTATTACAAACTTTCACAGCTCTATAGGGGTAGACATGGCTCACTATAAATTGTCTCGTCCATCTACTCTTGAGCTTCCCTGGAAACAATTTAAGCCTGGAGTTGAATAGCAACACTTGGTCTCCTTTTTGAAAACTCTTTATCTTCACCTTGGCATTATGCCATTTCTTTGTATGTTCTTTATAAATTCTGGAGTTTGCATATGCTAACTCTCTTATCTCCTCCAATTCACTCAATTATAAAAGTCTCTTTTCTACAACTTTCTTGCAATCATAATTCAAAGCCTTAATTGCCCAGTAAGCTTTATGCTCAATTTCAATAGGAAGATGACATGCTTTTCTATACACCAACCTATATGGAGACATTCTTATAGGTGTCTTGTAAGCTATTCGATATGTCCACAAAGCATCATCCAACTTCCTTGCCCATTCTTTTCTCGACTTGTTCACTGTTCTTTCAAGAATCCACTTTAACTCTCTATTGCTTACTTCTACTTGTCCACTTACTTGGGGATGGTATAGAGTGGCTATCTTGTGTTTAACTCTATAACGAGCTAGCAATGCTTCTATATTTCTATTATAAAAATGTGTTCCACCATCACTTATGATAGCTCGAGGCATTCCAAACCTAGCAAAGAGTTTACTTAGGAATTTGTAAACTACTTTTGCATCATTTACAGCACAAGCTTGAGCCTCCACCCATTTGGACCCATAATATACATAAATAAGTATGTACTTGTTTCCATCTGAAATAGAAAATGACCCTATGAAATCTATGCCCCATACATCAAATATTTCTACCTCAAGAATTCCTGATTGGAGCATTTCATCCTTTTTTGAAATGTTGCCACTTCTTTGACAAGCATCACAGCTGAGCACACACTTTCCAGCATCATGAAAGAGAGTGGGCCAATAGAACCCTGCTTCAAGAACTTTTGTAGCAGTTCTTTGTGGACCAAAATGACCATTACTGGCCATTCCATGATAATGCTGCAAAATTGAACCGGTTTCTTCATCTCCTACACATCTTCTTATCAAACCATCATTGTATAACTTCTAGAGATATGGATCATCCCATAGATAATACTTGGAATCATGAATGATCTTCTTCTTCTATTGACTATTGAATTCTTCCAGAAATTTTCCATTGGATACAAAGTTAGCTATATCTGCAAGCCATGGTGCATTTAAACTTTGGATTGCTAATAACATCTCATCTGGAAATTACTCCTGGATAGGTTCTTCCTCTTTATTGTTTTCTTGCTCTAGCTCCAATCCTGATATATAATTAGCTACTACATTTTTTAATCCCTTCTTGTCTTTAATCTCAATGTCGAACTCCTATAAAAGCAGCACCCATCGTATGAGCCTTGGCTTTGAATCCTTTTTGTTCAAAATGTATTTCAATGCTGCATGATCTGTATACACAACAACTTTAGAACCAAGTAAGTAAGATCAAAATTTATCACAACCAAAACGTATTGCCAGCATCTCCTTCTCGGTTGTGGCATAGTTAAGTTGTGCATTATTTAAGGTTCGGCTTGCATAATAGATGACATGAAGTTTATTCTCCTTCCATTGGCCAAGTACAGCTCCTATTGTATGGTCACTTACATCGCACATCAATTCGAATGGGAGGTTCCAATATGGCAAGACAACTATAGAAGATGATATCAATGCTTCTTTTAACCTATCAAAAGCCAATTTATACTCATTAGTAAAGACAAAAGAAAAATCTTTCTCAAGTAATTTATAAAGAGGTTTAGAGATTTTTGAAAAATCCTGGATAAACCGTCGATAGAATCCTGCATGGCCTAGGAAACTCTAAATTCCTTTGACATTTGTTGGGTACTAAAGCTTTTCAATGGTATCCACTTTTACTTTATCCACTTCAATACCTTATACTAAGATTTTATTCCCAAGGATGATTCCTTCCTCTACTATAAAATGACATTTCTCTCAATTCAGCACTAAATTTATTTCTTCATACCATGTAAGAACTTGCTCCAAATTCTCCAAACATTCTTCAAATGAGCTTCCATAAACTGAGAAGTCATCCATGAATACATCCATAATTTCTTCTACCAAATCTGAGGATATGGCCATTATGCATCTTTAAAAGGTTGCTGGAGTATTACACAATCCAAATGGCATCCTTCTATAAGCGAATGTGCCATAGGGACATGTGAATGTCATTTTCTCTTGATCTTCTGGAGAAATTGCTATCTGATTATAGCCCGAATAATTATCTAAGAAATAGTAGAAGGCATGTCCTGCTATCCTTTCCAACATCTGATCAATAAATAGTAGTGGAAAGTGGTCCTTTTTAGTGGCTGAATTCAGCTTTATGTAGTCAATGCACACTCTCAATCCAGTCACTACTCTTGTAGAGATCTGCTTACCTTCTTTATTTTCTACCACAGTCATTCCTCCTTTCTTTGGTACACACTAAATAGGACTTACTCATGAACTTTCTGAGATTGGATAAATAATCCCAGCGTCTAGTAGCTTGACCACCTCTTTCTTCACCACCTTTTGCATGTTTGGATTTAGCCTCTTTTGCCTTTCAATGGTTGGCTTATATCTATCTTCTATTAGAATTTTGTATATGCAATAAGACAGACTTATCCTCTTATATCCAAAATTTGCCAACCAATTGCTCTTATTCTCCTCTTGAGCATCCTTACAAGCAAGTCTTCTTGGTTCTAGGTGAGCTTAGATGATACAATCACAGGTAAAGTTTGGTTTTCTCCCAGAAAAGTGTACCATAAATATTGAGGCAAAGGTTTCATATCTACCTTTGGTGGTTTTATGCTTGATTGTGGTGTAGGTTCAGTGTTTGGTGATTGAATTTGGGAAAAATGGGTTTATTATTTAAGGTAATCTTCATCTTGGGGGGTTTGTTCCTGCATACACTCCTCAATATACTCCAATTCATCACATTTTGCCCACCTCCTTCGTTGGACTTCAATTACACATTCATCCAAAATATCAACTCTAAAGCATAAATCACTTTCAGAAGAATGTTTCATACCTTGATAGATGTTGAACTTACAACTTTTCCCACCTACTCTTAGAGTCAAAGTTCCATCATAAACGTCAATGATTGCCTTGGCAGTGTAGAGGAAAGGCATACCAAGGATTAATGGAACGTCTTCATCTTCCTCAAAGCCAAGAATGATAAAGTCCACTGGAAAAATGAATTTTTCAGCCCTTACTAGCACATCTTCCACTATTCCTTCTAGTTCCTTTACTATCCTGTCTGCCAATTGTAGACAAATGTTTGTTAGTCTTGCCTCTCCAACTCCCAATTTCCTATAAATAGACAAAGATATAAGATTAATAGAAGCATCTGAATCACACAAATATTTTTAAAATGATAAATTCCTAACAGAAGATGGGATAGTAAGACTCCCTAGTTACTTCCATTTTAAAGGAAGTTTATTTGAAATGATGGCACTGCACTTCTTTGTGAGTGTGACTATCTCAAATTCCTACAACTTCTTCTTGTTGGAAATCAGCTCCTTCAAGAACTTTGCATACTGGTATTTGAGCTAGACATTCCACAAAAGGCATGTTGATGTGGAGTGTCTTGAATCTTTCTAAAAACTTTGTAAACTACTGGTCATGCTCCTTTTTCTTTAACCTTTGCGGGTATGGTACTGGAGGTTTATAAGGTTGAATTAGTGGTGCTTTCGGCTTAGCTTTGTTTTCTACCTTCACTTCTAGCTCTTTTGGTGTCTCAACTTATTCATCATGCTGTTCTTTTTCTCCCTCATTCTTCTTTTCTTCATATTCACTTATTGCTTTAGGGGTATGGATCTCTGTACCGCTTCTCAAGGTGATAGCCTTTACTTGGTCGTTTAGATTCTTCTTCATATTGCTTGGTAATGCACCTTGATTTCTTATTAATAAAGAATTTGCTAGCTGCCCCATTTGCACTTCTAGATTGTGAATAGACGAAGAATGATTTTGGATCATTTGCTCCATCCTCTTTTGAGCTTCATCTTATTGGTTCATCTTTGTTGACATCACATCCATAAATTTCTCCATCTTGCTCTCCATTGAAGTTCTAGAGGATGAACCTTTGTCTTGGTGAAATTGAGGTTGAGGTTGTTGTGCATTCTGACCTACAAATCCTAGTGGTGTTTGTGGTCTCCACTAGGGGTTTCCTTGATTGCTCTAAGAGAAATTTGGATAATTCCTCCAACTTGGATTTAAGTATTGCCATAGACTTGGTTTTGAGGTCCTTTGAAGTTGCCTAAATAGTTGACACCTTCCGTAGTCATCCCTTGCATCATTTGACATTCTATTGTAGAATGACTTCCTTGATATAGTTCACATGAGGAAGACAATGTAGACACTGCATTCACATCCACCTTGTCCATCCTTTTTGTCAGAGTATCAAACTTTGCATTTAACATGGTTAAGTTGTCCACTTCTATTGCTCCAGCTTTCTTTATAATGGTCCTTTCATTAGATCACAAACTTTGTATATTGACCATTTCTTCAAAGAGATCCAAGGCATCTTCTGGTTTTTTTGACATGATAGTACCTCCAGCTGCTGCATCAATGTTGACTCTAACCGCATGATTTACTCCTTTATAAAAGGATTGCACTAAATCCCATATAGGAATCAATTGAGGTGGACACTGCTTCTGAAGGTCTTTGAATCTTTACCAACACTCATGGAATGTTTCATCATCTCTTTGAAAGAAAAAGTTAATCTCATTTCTAATCCCTAACACATTTGCAGGTGGTAAGTATTTATTGAAAAAGGCAATATAAAGCTCTTGCCAAATGTTGATGGACTTGGATGGCAAACTTGTAAACCATCTCTTTGCTCTATCCATTAGAGAAAATGGAAATAGGATCAACCAAATTGCATCAGGCTGCGCTCCATTCATCTTGAAGGTAGAACAATACTCCAAAAATCTAGACAAATGACCAAATGGATCCTCATGTGGTAGCCCATTGAATGGTGAATTTTGGATCATTTGAATCATTGCTAGCTTGATTTTAAAGTTATTTGCTGCTACCGCCGGTCTTATAATTGGTGTTTGATCACCCTGCACATTAGGACTCACAAAATTTCGCATAGTTCTCTAACCATTCTGAGGATTTTAAAGAACTTGTTGTCTTAGTGGGTTATTACTTACATCATCTCCTAATTCCATTTTGCTTGGTAATTATCGAGATATGATTGTTTATTTCTTTTTCTCACGAATTGTCTTCTCTAACTCCAAATCAAGTGGTATCAATTCAAGTCCTTATTTGCTTGCACTTCGTGTGATGTGCATCAAACAACAAAAATTCTTGCAATACCATAATTAGAAATAAAATTAAAAATAACGTCTAAATCAAGTAACATAATTTTCTTAACAATATCAATTCTTTGCCAACCCCCGGCAACGGTGCCAAAAACTTGGTGTTGTGTAAAATCCGCAAGTGCACAGAATCATATCAAGTGGTAATAAAGATATCATCCCACAGAGTTTTTAGATTGAATATTATAATGCTAACTATTTTTATTTGTTCAGACGATAAAATAGAGTTTAGATTCTTTAAAAATTAAAACTAAACAAGCTAAAGTAAAATTCAAATTCAAACAAATATTAAAAGCTAGGGTACTTATTCTCAATTGGACCATCTCAAAAGATTGATTAACTAATTAAATTTAACTATTTCTAATTCATTTTGAAGGGATTTTAGAAACTATAGATTTTCCTCTCAGATAAACCTATAATTAATTGGAGATCAATTAACACTAAGTTTACTGGCTCTCACCAACCCAATGCCTTTTAATTCCAATTTTAATCGCAACCTTAAACCAATATTAATCCACTTAATTGTCTCTCAACTAACTAAGCAATCAATAGGTCATTGCCTATTCCTACAGAACCTATCTCTCGACTAAGCCTATAGTATCAATTTAATTCTAGGGTGATCAATCCTAAAATAACATTCAGCACAACAACAACCAATGACTTAGATCTAGCAACCTAACATAAATCATAATAAGCACATGGACAATTCAGAATAAGAACCCTAAAAAGGATTTAGCTATGCATATTAAGAATAAAAGAAAACAAACAAAAAAAACCATTATGAACATAATAATAATTAAACAAAAGAGTGATACAAGAAAAACCCCCTTCCAAATGATATAAATAAGCCTCGCTCTTCTAATTTCAAGCCAAGTATCTCCTCTACTAAGCAAAACAAAATGAAAATGTATTCTGAAGAACAAAGAGAATAGAAAACTAAACTAGAACTAAAACTAAAAACTAGCTCTTCTAAATGAAAAACAAATGGTTCTATTTAAAGGACCTAGTTTCCTAATGAAAAAGGTCATTTAAACTCTTCCAAACTCTATCTAAACATAGGCTTAAAAGATGAGCTTCTATATATACAAACTCCAGCTTAAAATCCACTTTTGATTGGTTGCCACATCACATTATATGGGTATGCAACAATTGGACATGCCTATGTATCAAAATAACTCTGAAATCTTGAAATCAGGCATGGCCGTGTGCATGGCCGTGTGCTCTATGACTGGTTCTTCTTCAATTCAGGCATGGGCAAGCACATAGGCATGCCACTCCACATATGGGCATGTGCATGGTCATGTGCCCTGATGCGAAGATAACTTCCAACTTTAAGCATCAATCTTATCTTTATCTTCAAGTACTATCTCCATCTCTTCTCAAATGCATCCTACAACCACAAACTAAACAAAAATTACCTATTTGACACAAAAGTACTTAAATTAAAATAAAATAACAAAACTAACTAAATTAACTAAAAATTAACTAAACAATGCATTTCTAATCTTAATATGCAATAAAATAGAGTGCTCAACACATGCATATTTCACACTCATCATATGCCATCCATCTATATATATATCACATACATATATAGCATGTATCGATATACATATCTCATACATATATTGTATGGCATCCTACATCCATCTATATACATATCTCATACATACATAGCATGCATCAACATACATGTCATATATATACATTAAATATGCATAATGGATGCATAAATAAGGAATGATCATGGGCCTTTCCTAATCTTATTCTAACACTTAGAATATTTAAAAGCAAGCCTAGCCCAAGAAAATCCTTCATGCCATGAGCCTTTATAGTCACCATCATTATGGGCTATGCCTCTAAGCCTTCAAGGTTGAATGGGCCTCCAATTGAACTATTCAATTTTCAAGTCACAATGTTTGTGATGTATATTCAATCCTTGGCATAACAAGGCAAATAATTTACATCTTAATCCTATGCATAACTCTTAATTACATTAATATAATAATAAACTCAATTATTATTACAAACCAAAGATGTAAACTAAGTCCATGATAAATCCTTGCATGAATAACAAGTATATATTCAATAAAATACAACTCTTGCATGTTATAGATGTAGCAAGTCAAGAAAACATGTGTATAACATTGTCCAAGATGCATCTAGTGTGTTTTGTATATAAAAAGGGTCATTTTTAAGCATTTAAAACAATTTTGGCAGCCTTGTACATGGCTTGGCATATGGCCATGTGTCCCTTTTATTTTCTAGGCAGCATGCAACATGGCCATGTACACAGCCATTTTACATGGTCGTGTGCACTCTTCCAACAACCAAAAACACACTATTTGAAGTTGCAACACTTGCAACCATTAAAATTTCCAATCATAACACTTATAATTTATATTTTTAGCATGTAAAGAAACTCACAAATGAAACGAATAGCCACAACACTTGCAACCATTTACTTGCTTAATCACAACACTTGTAATTAACATTATCCATATTCATAACACTTACAAATATCAACATTTTGGCATGTAAATCATGTGATAATAGGCTCTGATACCACTTGAAGGGAGGCCAACTTCAAGTGGAGGGCCCTTTCGTAACTTTTACGGTGACACCCACTTTTACCTCTGAGATGGTTTTACGTGGCACCTCTCGGCACTCCACAACCTTTGCTCAGGTCATGTTGGGGCAAGAGCCATGCTTCATCATAGATTACATGTGAGAACCCCCGATCATGAGAAAGGCTAGGTATGCACAACCCAAAGCCTCTAACCATGCTCTGATACCACTTGAAGGAAGTGTGGATCATGTAACAATCAAAAGTGCGGAATTTTAAAATATTTGATTGCATGCAACACTTGCATTATACATGAACCACATCCATACCCATAGATCATATTACATGGAAAATATATAGCTAAACATGCATCTAGGATAATATAATACATTAACAAACAACCAAGTCATGCATTCACAATATAAGACCTAGCAACTAAAGGTTTGGTAAGACTTATAAAACTCTAAGTTGGTAGCACGCTTGATAAGCTTTAGTTGATGTTGATCTACAAGCTCCTAGCTCCCTAAATGTGAAGCCTCTAGCTTGAAACACACAAGTTGCACAAGGATGATCTTCAAGGATGGTGAATCTCTACCCACAAGCCTCTCTTAATTTTCTTGACCCAAGAGCTTGTTAGAGCCACTCCAAGCTTAAATGTATAGAATAAGCAGGTAACCTCCAATGGATAATGGATTTTGAACTTATACAACTCTTGTACAAGAATGGCTTTAACTTGAAAGCATACAACTCTTGTGTATATCTTAATTCTCTACACTTAAAGAAGAAGAAGGATGAGGAAACTATCAATCCTTAGTCTCTTTTTTGTAAGAATATCAAATTTACTCTCAAATATGCATTAGTATTAGTTGGCTTGGTTGTCTCTACACACTCCACTAACTATCAACAAAAACTAATTTAATAATAGTTTAATAATGGCTTGAGTATCCCATACTTAAGCCATATGCAATGTTGTAGCTTAAATGTCTCACACTCAAGCCATATGCATTGCTATAGCTTAAGCTACATGTATTTGATAGATTGAGTATCTCATACTCTATCTATATGCATGGCTTTGCTTTATAAGTGAGTGGGTTGTGTTTGGTTACATTGATGACCTTAGCCTTGATATCATTAACACTTAATGGATATGGGCTAAGGTTATAGGCATATAGGCTTCTCTACACTTAGAGAAGGCCCACTCTATACCAAACTAGACAACTTATGGGCTTATTTAAACTCTTTAAATAAAGCCCCATCCTAAGTCCATTTCAAGTCCATCTTTATCAATATACATGGTCCATCTCATGGCCCATC
>CATIWO010312469.1:0-25427 GCA_949673435.1 Macaranga tanarius
TTTCTCTGCTGAAAATTTTATTGGCTCGGGGAGTTTTGGTTCGGTATACAAAGGATCTCTTCCTGGTGATAAAAAAATTGTTGCTGTTAAGGTCTTGAATCTTCAACAGCAAGGAGCTTTATAAAGTTTTTTTGATGAATGCAATGCATTGAGAAGCATGTGCCACCGCAATCTCCTCCGAATCATCACCACCTGCTCAACCATTTATCATCAAGGCAATGACTTTAAAGCTCTTGTCTTTGAGTTCATGCCCAATGGAAGTTTGGATAATTTGTTGCATCCAGAAGCAGATGAGCAAGGTAAAACTAAGAGATTAAGCTTTATCAAGAGATTGAATATTGCCATTGATATTGCTTCTGCGCTGGATTATTGATGCGGGACGCGTTGATGAACAAGCATGCGCATTCATGGAAAATTATGAAAAATTACGGTAGTGGCAGTTTTGTAATTTCGGGCAACTTTGGAATGTTGGAGTTTGATAAATTTAAAGCTCAATTTCATTGGAAACGGGCCAAGGATCAAAACTCACAATCTGAGGTCCGCATTTTTTGGCCAAATTCCATCGTTTAGGCCTCGAAAAATGTGTTTTATTATTTTTTTGGACTTTCGTAATTTCCTTTTTATATTAGGATTTGGTTTAGGGTTTTCTATTTAAGGATTTTGATGTTATTTTTATGGGGAGTTTTTGTTGATGAATTAAATTTTCGTTTATTCCAAAATTCTGTGAATTTTGTTGCCTATTCCCTGAATTTGAGAATTACAGGTTATAGAAGATTTTCGATTGGCATTCGTGCGCGAATCAACAATCGTTAATATTTATCCTTTGACAGGCTTCCGCTACGTCAATTATCTTCATCACCATTGTGAAACTCCAATTGTTCATTGTGATCTAAAGCCAAACAATGTACTCCTTGATGAAGATATGACAGCCCATGTTTGTGATTTTGGATTGGCAAGATTCCTTTTTGAAGCATCAGGCACTCCGTTCAAAATAACTGAAGCAATGTCAGTTAGTTTCAAGGGTTCCATTGGCTACATTCCTCCAGGTATTGTTTCAACCTGAAAAAGAAAAAATTATTCTTGAATTCATGAATACTGCTTTCATATTTTAAACACTTACCAATACCATCTTAACAACCATGTTGCAGAGTATGGAATGGCTGGCCAAGTCACTACACTTGGAGATGTTTACAGTTATGGGATACTATTGCTGGAGATGTTTACAGGGAAAAGGCCTACTGATGATATGTTCAAAGATGAACTAAGCATTCACAAGTTTGTTGCAATAGCTCTGCCTGAACATGTGATGGATGTTATTGACCCAGTAATGTTTGTAGAAAATGAAAACGATGATAATGAGACATATGGAGGTGACATAGAAGAAAAGGAAATAATCAAAGAGAACGATGCACAAATCAACACAAGTGAACTTGAGAAATGGCTGGTCTCAGTGATGAGTATTGGACTCTCATGCTCTGCTGGATCACCAAGTGAGCGAATGGCTATGAACATTGTTGTTAACAAATTGCAAGATTCTAGAGATTCATTTCACAGATCAAAGAACAGAAAGAGAAGAAGCATGAAATAGATGTTGATAGAACATGGTGTCATCTCATTGCAAGATATTAGTTACCATTCCTGAAGACAATGATGGAAGTAGTCATTTGGGTTTCTTGTTTCATATCTGTTGTATGTAGCTGTTGAATTATAATATTAATATTATTTATGACGTTATATTATTATAGTTCCTCGTTCTTGTAATTTATGTATAAGAATGCTGGCATGATTTTGTTAGGAATTTAATTCATCTAATATAATGAATTTCTTCAAATATGCATTTATTTGCAAAATCTACGGTCGCTGTACTTTATACACAATGTTCATCCCAGAAATTGTGCATGAAGTCATTTTATTGACCAAAGAGACACACAATGCCATCCAATTTTATGTAACAGCAGCTGTTTGAATAAGAAATAAATTAAAACTCTGAAGAAAATTATAATATGAACTGCATTAATTATTTCAAACAAATTGTTCACCAAATTGATTAAATCCATCAAAATCAACATGAATGTATGTGAGTTTCATCACTAAGCTATCTAATTCATAATTGATGTGGGTGCTCCATCATCTCAGCTCCAGCTAAGCTCTCCATGTCTGCAAGAATCAACAAAAAAGAGCTAAGGGCCTGGGAATTCCCAAAACCCCTCCGACGATAAGTCAGTAGTTTTCCTGAGTAGAGAGAATTGTATGTAAAGTAAAGAATGAGATCAAAAATGGGAAAAATGGAGTTGTCTCGGTTTAGTTAAGTTTCTGGGTCTGTAATATACAGAGCAAAGAAGAAGCAAAGAAAGAAGGAGAAGAAGAAGTGTGTACCTTGCCCTTATAGCTCATTTATTTTATATCAAGGAGTGAACAAGAAAGAGAAGAGATAGAGGCCTACTACCTATGAAGATACAATAGCCTTTCTAGAGTGCTTGAGTGCCTCGAAGTTAGGAGGGTTGGTGGCGTCAGAGTGGTGATGACCAATGACGGCTGCATTAAATGCCATACAGAGGAGAGACAGTATGTGAGTTTCCTGAGAGGATAATTCCGGGCAGCTATTATTCAGGCATAATCCGGAGAGGGATAGTTGACAAGTCAAAGGATTAAATGGGTCCCATCTGACTGACTCTTTAGTCCCTTTTCCACGTGGTCTTCTCTGATTAGTCAGATATTTTGCGTATCATCAGTAGTCCCCCTTTTAGTCCTAAGACTAAGTATGGTTGGTCTTAGGAAAATTTCTGAGTGAAGATTTAACTAAGTAGGAGGGCAATACAACATTCGATTTTCTACATTCCAGCAAGAAAGCGTACAAGTCTTCTTTTGCAGCGGATTACCATCCAGATTGTGGTGTCATGAGTTGTGAAGCATGAATCAAGAGCAATGTATATCTCTACCACCTTGTATTATCTTGTAATTGTGATTGTAAAGGAGGTTTAGATTTTCACTCTTAGTCTTGGATGTTTTAGGTGAAAGAACCTAAGCAGGTGATTCTTTCTAAGGCAATTTCCCCATGAGGGGAGATTTTCTGAATAGACATTTCCAGTGAGGAAAGTAAAGATTCCTGAGTAAACATTTCTAATGGAGGAAATGTTGCTTCCATGAGGGAGTTAGAGAATTTTGAGCGGACCATCCTTTGAATCAGACTCTGCTCCCTTGGAGGAGATTCTAGTCCTTGACAGGGGTTTTCCTGTGAAGCTCCCATAGGGGATTTGGAGATATCTAAATAGGAATATTCATGTGGAGGAAATTTCTTTTCTATGCGGAGGGTGAAATTCTTTCATTGAACATTTCCTGTAGAAGAAATTTTGCTTCCTTGGTGGAGTCAAAAATTATGAGTTGATACTTCCATAAAGAAAAATTTTTCTCCCTCGGGTGAGGTCTAGTTCAGCACACTAAAGTTTTCCACGGAGGAAATTTTGCTTCTATGGAGAAGTTTAAGGTCTTTGAATAAAAATTTATTGTAATGAAAATTTCTCTCCTGTGTAGGAGTTAAAGATGTCCGAGATGGAGTCTTCCATAGAGGATTTTCTTCAAGAGAAATTCTTCACTTGATTCATTAAGAACTATTTTTGTATTCGTGTAGGATGAAAAATCTTTCTTCTTCTTTTTATTACTCTTTAATCTAGACATAATGTTGACATCATTATCTTCTTCTATGATTGTGTCCACTTAGACAAATCTTAAAGGTCTATATTTCGAGTGGCCAGGTTAAAAGGAGATGGGCCTCTATCAAAATAGGATTTTGGCATGAGCATGAAGGAGATGCCTGAGGGGGCAAAGAAAATTCCCCAATTAGATAGTAAGGAGAAGGTAGGCTTTAGAATGATGATAGGGGAAAGTAAGGTTTATAATATCCAAAAGGTTTTGGCTGGATATCCTCTGAAAGAATCTAGTAGGTTTATTGTTTATTGTGTTCTCGATAGTTTGTTGTAGCTATTGGTTATTTTTGTTTTTCTTATGTATCTTCATTTTTTTGGCAATTTTGCAAGAAGACATGAATTTTTCAAAGCCATCAAAGTTCATACTTTTCGCTGAGGAAGTAGCCCGCCTAGCCAAACAACAGAGTCAATAAGGAGCGGGTGCTCTTAAGGGGCTGTTAGTCAAAAGCTCAAATACTGGTGCTCTTCTAGAATTGAAGAGATCTGAATCCTATTCCAGAGTTATGATAAGAGGAAAAATCACTGCAGTGGTAATTAAGGAATCACCAGTAGGAAGATCCGAGCAAGAGAAAGCGAAAATTCCTCTCCCTAGTAGCAAGGGGAAAGGGGAGAGGAAAATTACTGAGTTTGCCGAGGAGGTGCCAAGTTCTGACTCTAGAGAAGAGGCAGAGAGGTGCCACAAGAAAAAGAAAAAGATCATCGGATCTCAACAGTTATGAATCAGAAGAAAGATTCAGTTTTTAACTTAAATGCTACCTCCTCTATTGACCTTCATCCTGATACCCTGGTTTAAGAAATAGCCTCTTTTCTAATCAATAAATTTCTAGGGGCAGGATTTTTCCTGTAAGGTGCTGCTGTTTCTGGACTTCTCCGATCTCTTTATACCGGTTCACAAGAACATTCTCACCATTATGATCAGAGTGTCTCCTCCCTTCGAAATATAGTTATCTGAAGTGCTTAACTGGTATGTTTGTAATTATGCGGTGCTTTGTACGAGCAATAATTTTGAGTCCAATCCATCCAGGAGGAGGTTAACAGGCTTGTTGAGGAGAACGACTGCTTAAAGAGATAGGTAGGTGGTCTAAAGAATGATTTTGACAAGTCTGTCTTGTAACTTTCGAATGTCAAAGGGAGTTAATGCTAGCCTTGAGGCTGATAAGCGGCGTCTTTCTGAGTTGAACTCAAAAATAAGACAGGGGATCATCCTGCTCAAGAAGCAATTATCCTTCGTGCTGCTGATTTTGACTCATCTGGACTATATGATTTCTTGAATATGGTCCAGAGGCATTTTTATGACAAGGACTTTTCCTACTCCAATATTGTAGAAGGGGATTCAGGAAGTCACTCGGAAGAGATTTATTCTTCTCAAGATAAATAAGCTCCAAGTTCTCCTATAGGCATAGTGGCTGCTAAAGAGATTGAAGATGTTCCTGACGCAGATGAGAAGGCTGCGAGCAGTCAGGATGTTCTTTGTGAGCTCACAGAAAGTAAGAAAGGAAATTCCTCTATGACTGTCTCCGGTGCTTCTGAGGATAAACCTGGTTCCTCTACTATGAGTGATGAAGCTTAAGTAGCCCTCTATATTTATTTTTTTTGACTTGTATGATTAAGTAGTTGTTGTAATACACTTTATTTTACTTAAAATGTTTGAGTGATATTTCTCTTTGACTGATATTTCATGTTTTCTTTGATTCTCAATGGAGAGTATTAGACATGAGCCTAGTTTCTACTTAGAGAATTGTATTTGCTTTGATTCCCAATTGAGGGTATCGGGCATAAGCTTGTATTCTACTTAGAGAATTGTATTTGCTTTGATTCCCAATTGAGGGTATCGGGCATGAGCCTGTATTCTACTTAGAGAATTCTCCCAATTGAGGGTATGCTAAATTTTCTTTGATTCCCAATTGAGGGTATCAGACATGAGCCTGTATTCTACTTAGAGAATTCTCCCAATTGAGGGTATCGAGCATGAGCCTGTATTCTACTTAGAGAATTCTCCTAATTGAGGGTATCGGGCATGAGCCTGTATTCTACTTAGAGAATTCCTGCGCAGGTACTCCATGGGGAGTGAGTGATATAGTGGTGTTTATCTCACATCTGGAGACATAAACGAGTCGAATGCATTTTGTTTTGGTGCACTTCACCTCTGGAAGTGTTCCCCATATGTTTGAGGAGAGTAAACATTTTTAGGGGGTTTTTTCCCCAAAGTCATTCCTAGTCAGGAATAACTTTGAATATTTTCTCTTAACTATTTCAGCCACGAGGGAATGATTCTTCTAAAATGAAGAGTAATATAGAGATCCAGCTGAATAAGAGAAGTAATGTAAAGATAAATCCACCTCAGGGGAGGGCAGCTTCCACTGATTAAAGAAAAATAGAGGACGACATAGATGACTGGTAAGGAAAAATAAACCTTGACTATCTCTTCATTTACATTTATGAAGATACTCTTTGTCGCACCAAAAAGAATAAAAAATGCCGCTGTGGGTAAATTTTTATGCAAAGAGAGTAGTCCAAGGGGACTAGGAGTTCCTCTGCTGATAATACTTCTTCAAGTATTGAGAGTTCCATGCATGAGGGAGTGGGCTTCCACTGGCATTGGCCAAGTCATAAGTCTCCTGCCTGATTACTTTCACAATCTTGAATGGGCCTTCCCAAGTGGGAGATAATTTCCTTTGTGCTTCCTTCCTGCCTGTAGAGGCTAGATGCTTGAGTACCCAATCTGCGAATTATGCTTCTCCACATAAAATTGATGCTTTTGGGCAGTAATTGTTGCCAAGGCTTCGACCTTGACCCATTTGGTAAGGTAGTCTATTGCAAGGATGATGAGGCACCTTTATCCAGGTGCTGTAGGGAAAGGACCTAAGATGTTTATTCCCCAATAAGCAAATGGCCATAGGTCCAGAATGGGAATTTGGGAATTTTCCGGAATGTGTATAAAGTTGGCAAATCTTTAGCAAACATCACATCTCTGTACAGAGTCTGAAGCATCCTTAGCAATTATATGCCAAAAATATCCCTGCCTGATAATTTTATTGGACAAAGCCCTTCCACCGATATGTGTACCACATACTCCCCTATGTACTTCTCTTAGAACGTAGTTGGATTTCTCAGGGGATAAACACCAAAACAGTGGCATATGACACCCCCTCTTACATAGCTTGCCATTATGAATGGTAAATCTGGATGCCCTGTGGGATAATTTAAGGGCTTCTTTTCAGTTTGATGGTAATTCTCCGTATTTTAATCACTTTATCAATGGATCCATCCAACAAGGTATGTTCTGAATAGGATAAGTCTATAAGGAGCAGGTCCCCTCAGCTTTAGGAATGCTAGGGGCGGACAGTACCTCTATACAGGTATCTCTGGATAGGAATTCCTTTGTGGCTGTGGCTATTTTGCTGAGAGAATCTGCTTAGGAATTATCTGCTCAGGGAATTTACACAATGCACACAGGAATTTTCCTCTGAATGAATCTGTCCAGGATTTCCTTAACCTGCTGTAAGTGTAGTGTCATCATCTCATCTTTTGCTTCAAATACTTATGTGATCTGGTTTATGGTGAGCTGAGGATCACTATGCATTTTTAAATCAGAGACTCCCACAGCTTTTGCCAATTTGAGGCCGCTGATGATTGCTTCATATTCTGATGTGTTGTTTGAGGCTAAAAAAGTAAACTTTAAGACATGTTGACTAAGAAACTCTGTGGGCCTTTCAATACTATCCCTGCTCTAGCTCTTTCTGAATAGGCAGGACCATCAGCATTCAAGTCCCATTCATAGGCGTCTCCTGTGGAAGAGCTTGACAAAGGATCTGGCTTCCTCTTTTGCTGATTCTCGTCTTCATCTTTCTTTTTCGTGTCATTAAAACTGCATTCTATGATAAAATTTACTAAAGCCTGTGCCTTAATGGCTCTTCGAGGTTCGTATTTAAGGCCATACCCACCTATCTCCACAGACCATATTGCCATCCTTCTTGCTGTAGTGAATCGATGTAAAGCTTGTCTAAGAGGCATGTCAGTTCTCATAATACCTTGATGCCCCAATAGGTAGATATAAAATTTCCTCACAGCCATCAATAAGGGAAATGCTAACTTCTCTATAGGAGAATACCTGAGTTCTGAATTCTACAGGACCTTGCTCTTATAGTACATAGGTTTTTGTACCTTCTTAGGTTCCCTAACCAAGACAACACTAAGCGCATGGTCAGATGCTCACAGGTAGGTGTACAAATCTTCCCCTGGGGTGGGGTGACTTAAAACTTGAGGGAATTACAAATATTCTTTCAAGTTAGCAAAAGCTTTCTCGCATTCTGTGATTCATTTGAAGGCAGGAACTTTTCACAGCTTTTTAAGAAAGGGTAAACATCTTTTTATAGACTTGGAGATAAATCTCTTGGACCTTTTCAGGATTAGGCTCGATTCCTCTGCTGCTTATTATGTATCCTAGGAATTTTCCTCCTTTGATACAGAATGAGCGCTTCTCCGGATTCAGCTTCGTGCTATATTGATTCGGCACTTCTAAAGATTTCTTATAAGTCTTCTAAATGTTGTTCAAATGTCTTGCTCTTCACAATCAAATCATCTACGTAAGCTTCAAGGTTTCTACCCAATTGGCTTTTGAAAATTTTGTTGATTAGACGCTGGTAAGTGGCTCCAGTGCCCTTTAGACCAAAAAGGGATGGCTTTACAACAGTAAATTCTTTTTTTTTGGTGATGAAGCCAGTTTTCTGTTTATCTTCAGGATCTATAAGGATTTGATGGTAACCCGATAGGGCGTCTAGAGAAGTTAAGTACTCGTAACCAGTTGTTGCATCCACTAATTTATCAATATAAGGTAGAGGAAAATAATTCTCAGGGCAGGCCTTATTCAGATCAGTGAAATCTACATAGAGTCTCCACTTCCCGTTATGCTTCTTTACCAACATCATATTTGCTAACCAGGTGGGGTAGTCAACCTCTCTTATGAAGTTAGCTTCAATCAGCTTGTCCACTTCTCGATCTATTACTTCTTGTCTTTAAGAAGGGAAAAACCTTTTCTTCTGTTGGATAGGTTTTACATCATGGTTTTGGAGAAATTTCCTGACAGGAAATTTCTGCTCTTCTGTCAAGAGGGCATAAATGAAAGTGCATCTGCTGAGGTGATTAGGAGAAATTGCTATAGACTCTAACTCTCCCATAGGTTCAGTTCTTTGCTCAGATTCATTGTTTTCAATTCCCATTGGTTTGATAGGTAGAACCTCCTCTACATCTACCAAGCCCAAAGAAAAGGAGTGGCAATACTTTGCTTCAAATTATCTTCCTCGGATGATAATGAGGCCATCCTCAAAGGGCATTTTCATACACAGGTATTTAATACAAGTGATTATACAAAGTTCATACAACATCAGCCTTCCAGTGATCTTGTTATAGGCGGTTGATACTTTAGCGATAATGAATTCAGCCATCATGGTTCTTTTTCTTATGATGTCCCCTTTGGAGTTAATCTCCCCTAGGGTGATAGGGAGGATAATTTTTCCCCTGTGCTGGAATGGGGATTTCTCCCAACCCCTTTAACTTGGAGTATACCGGCATAAGATATTCTTCCTGAATACTCATCCTCTACAGGACATGATAGGGGAGGAGATTAACTGAGTTCCCATCATCCACCGGAACTCTTTCCACTTTGAGATTGTTGATCATAGCCATTACGACCATTGCATCTGCATAAGGAATTATTACCCCAATTCCATCTTCAGGGCTAAAGGTGATTAAATAGCTATGGAGGGAGTCTTATTTTCTCAACTTTAGCTCCTTTCTTCTAGAACTAATTCTTCTTTATTGTTTGATGTGACTTTCTCTGATAACACAGTGGATTACACCTCTAGCTCCAGTGTTTGTGAGGAGCATAGGCTGTTTATCTTTTGATGGTCTAGGAGGAATGACCTTTTTTACCCCAACAACATAGAAGGCCCGTCATCTTTTCTCACCAAGATTCTCAGATATCCCTCCTTTATGAGCCTTTCAATTTCCACCATCAATTGGTGACATTCATTGGTGTTGTGCCCCACGGACCTATGAAAGTGGCAATGCTTGCTCTGACCACAATTCTTGGAGTTTGAAGGCATATCTTTCGGCCACCTGACATATTCTTCATTTCTGATAGCCATTAAAACCTCCTGCCGAGTGGCACTGAAGGGAATTGTACCCTTTTCTCTGAGGGGAGTAAGAGGTTTTTTAGAAAATCTTGGTACAAGCCTCTGAGTAGGTAGATTGTAATTTCTTTTGGCCCTTTTGGGAGGAGAGGAATTATCGAGTTCCTCCTTGCACTTGGGGCGCAAACCTACTTGTATGGGAGATGTCATCCTATTGCATGTACTTTTTTGCTCTATCCATCAGTGTTGTCAGGTTAACTGGTTTATTTTTTTACAAGGAATTAAAAAATAGAGGGTTGTTAGTACCCCTCATGATTGCCTCAATCGCCCTGGAATGATCTAGGTTAGGTATTTTTAGAGCTTCCATATTAAATCTTGTGACATGGTCTCTCAGGATTTCTCCCATGTTCAGAATAATTATCTCCAGATAGGGAGTTTCCTCTGTGCGGGGATGCTGGAAATAAACCTGCTAACAAAGTATTTAGTAAAATTGGAAAAAGAATGAATTATACCTGGAGTCAAATTATTGGACCAAGTTTGAGCTGTATCCATAAAGGTAGTGGGGAATATTTTACACAGAAATACGTTTGATTGAGTGTAAAACTCCACTATCATTTTGAACTTCATGACATGGTCTTTAGGGCTTGTCGACCTATCATAAGTAGGCAGCGTTGGCAATTTAAACTTGGAAGGAATGGGCTCTTTTTGAATCTCCTCTGAGAATGGTGACTACATGTTGAAAACCTGACTGGGTAATTTACCTTTATCTATCTTTTGCTCTCTCCATTCAAAAAATTCCCTGAAGTCCCTTTCCTGTTTGCTAGAGCGGTATTGAGAATGAGATGCACTTTTCTCTTTTTGACCTCGATGTCTAGCAGATTCCGTAAGGGATTCCAAGGCATATCTCCCCTTAAAGCTTTCTAAGTGTCTCCGCTTATGAGAATGGGATTGCCTTCCACCCCGTCTCTTTGATGCTTACGGTTCAGCCTTTTTCCTATCTATCTCATTGATGCTTAAGGCTCAACATTTTTCCTACCTTGTATTTATTTCCTTTTGATAGGTTTTTCTGGTTTGCGCCCCATATTGTTTAACTCAGGGCAACACCCATCCTCATCTCCAAGGGGATGTAAGCGTGCTAGGGCTGGGAGATCAGCTTGGTCAGTCTCCTCATTTTCATGCAAAGGTAATTTTCTTCTTACCATATTTGGGGTAGGCATATCGGGCTCTCCAACTTTAGCCTTCCTTTTTTTTTATCTTCTTCATGCATTTTCAATGCGGTTTACCTAGTCCATCAGGTCTGTTAGGAACCTGTCATCCACTTCTATGGAATGAGGGGCTCTAGAGCTTAAGTCCAAGGCTTTCCTTACTCCCCTATCCTCTTGTGCTTCCTCTCTTCTCTTGGAAGAGGAGTTAGACCTAGCCATTTTTTTTATAGGCAAGCGAAACAATGATTCATGTTTATAGCACCAAACTCGCTTTTGCTATAAACTTTTAAAAATAGCAAAATGCGAAATGATGATTTTCAAATCAAAGACTTTATTTTCCCACAAATGGCGCCATTCTGATGTGGGTGCTCCATCATCTTAGCTCCAGCTAAGCTCTCTATGTCAGTAAGAATCAACAATAATGAGCTAAGGGCCTGGGAATTTCCAAGACCCCTCCGATGATCAAGTCAGTAGTTTTCTTGAGTAGGGAGAATTGTATGTAAAGTAAAGAGTGAGATCAGAAATAGAGAAAATGGAGTTGTCTCAGTTTAGTTAAGTTTCTGGGTCTGTAATATATAGAGCAAAGAAAAAGCAAAGAAAGAAGGAGAAGAAGTGTGTACATTGCCCTTATAGCTCATTTATTTTATATCAATGAGTGAACAAGAGAGAGAAGAGATAAAGGCCTACTATATATGAAGATACAATAGCCTTTCTAGAGTTCTTGAATGTCTCAAAGTTAGGAGGGTTAGTGGCGTCAGAGTGGTGATGACCAATGACGGCTGCATTAAATGCCATACAGAGGAGAGACAATATATGAGTTTCCTGAGAGGATAATTCTGGGCAGCTAGTATTCAGGCATAATCCGGAGAGGGATAGTTGACAAGTCAAAGGATTAAATATGTCCCATCTGACTGACTCTTTAGTCCCTTTTCCACGTGGTCTTCTCTGATTAGTTAGATATTTTGCGTATCATCAATAATGATCCAGGACTAAAAGAGAGATTGCAAGCCATGTTATATAATGTATTCGAATTATCAATTGTATGATCAAATTATTAACAATTGTTACGTTATGCATCAAAATATATATAATGAAATAAAATCTTAGAATCTGTTTAGTGTATATAAGAATAAATCTATCAACTTTTCTAGTGCAGAAAAAAGAGTCAGTCAACCATTAAATCTTGATGATCCAAAAGCATGGTGGCGATGAGATTCTTTTTTGAACTTAATACTAGCGAAGGGCTTCAAAGCTAGAGTTACTGAAGTCCTCGGTCCTTCTTTTTCTTTTTTGACGGGTCTAGAAATTGCTCATCCTTTTTCTATTCTGATGGGTCTTGAAATCACTTGACGTCCTTCCGGTTTGATGGGTGCAATAGTTGTTTATTGGTGCCTAATGTGGGTGCTCCGTCATCTCAGCTTCAGCTTGGCAAAGAGATCCAGCTTAGCAAAGCAAGTCTGCAAAAATCAAAAATAAAGAGCTTAAGGCCTGGGGAGTCCCAGGGCCCCTCCGACGATCAAGTCAGTGATATTCCTGAGTAGGAAAAGCAATGTGCTATATGGGAAATTCTAATGAGCATAAGAGAAATGAAGTTGTCTCCATGAAATATGGTGTCTGGAAAATGGTATATAGAGTGAAGAAGAAGAAGAAAGTAAAGAGAGAGAGAGAGAGTCTTGTAAGTGTACCTTATCCCTTTTATAGGGTTAGAGATGTACTTATGAGAGAAGAAATGGAGTCCACCTTTTTAGAACACTAGAGTGCTTTACAGTTGGAGAGTTGGTGGCATCAGAAATGATGTGACAAGTGATAGCCGCATTTAATGCAAAGCAAAGGAGAAGTAGGCTGTGAATTTCTGAAAAAGAATTGTCCTATGTGGAGTTTCCTGTCTTCCTGAGCAGGTCAGCACTCGGGCATAAGCCTGACTTACACTGTTAACAAGTTAAAGTACCATAAAGGGTCCCATATGAGAGTCACTTGAAGTCTCTCTTTACACATGGCATTCACTGATTGGTTAAGTAATTTTTGTGTATCATCAGTAGTCCCCCTACTCTGAGTCTAGAATGTTCTAGATGAAAGAGTATGAATAGGTAATTCTTCCTCAATACTTCTTGTTCAGGCTATGCTTCTCCTTTATTGGGATCCGAATTCTATTGCTTCTCTTTGGGGAGATTTATTCTTTAGAGTCCAAGAATGTTCTTGGGACCTAGATGCTAGAAGCCTCCTTGGGGAGGAATAGTTGTATCCAAACAGGATATATATATATATATATAGGAAATCCATGGGGACATGCCTTTTGAGTTTAATTGATTCTTCTTAAGGAGTGTCTTCATGGAGAGGATCGATATATATACCACAAGTTCTTGGGGACATGGGACTCTCACTTATGGAGAGATTTTGACTTCCAAATTTAAATAATTCTCCATAGGGAGAGCCTCCTTGTGGAGTTCGATTGGTGCCTGCGGAGGATTTGTGTTCCTTGTGGCGCGAAGTCTCACTTTTAGAGAGTGCCTCACTTTTAGAGAGTGCCTCACTTTTGGAGGACTAATTTATTATTGAAGGGTTTGCCCCTTTTATGTTTTGGAGTCTGCCTCCCATGTGGGTTTCTAAACCAGCTTTTCCCTGAGGGAAGATTGTAATTTCTGAGTAAGCATTTTCGATGGAGGAAATGTTGCTCCCATAGGGGAGTTGGAGATTCCTAAGTGGGAATATCCTATATAGAAATTCTTATGCAGAAATTTTTCTCCCATGAGGGAGTTTGATATCTTCAAATGAGAATTTTCTATAAAGGACCTCTGTTCCCGTGGAGGAGTTAGAGATTCCGGAGTGGACTTTCCTTTTAATAATATTTTTCTCCCTTGGGGGAGATTCAAGTCTTTGATAGGGAATTTCCTGTGGAGGAACTTTACTCCCTTAGGGGAGAATTAGATCTTTTATTGAATTTCTTCAAGCTTTATTCTCTTGGAGGAGATCTTCAAGCTTTTTTTTTTAAGGATATCTTTAAGCTTTTTCCCTCGAGGAGATCTTCAAGCTTTTTTCCCTCCGAGGAGATCTTCAAGCTTTTTCCCTCCGAGGAGATCTTCAGGTTTTAACAGGGATTTTCCTATGAAGAGGGAGCTTCAAATCTTCAAACTTTAACAGAGATTTTCCTGTGAAGAGGGAGCCTAAACACTAGTTCTTTTTTCTCAAAGATAACCTCGTGGGGTTAGGATTTCACCTGAAGGCTAAACATTATTAACCTAAGCAATAAGAGAAAATCTCTAAAACTTACTCAGGAATAACTTTCCTAAGTAGGATAAACAATGTAAGGTTATTTTCCTATATAGGAAAGAACCCATGCTTCATGGCTAAAATATGCATTATCATAAAGCAATTATAAGAACGTCATTATTAGAGATTGTAGAAAAGGAAAACTTATTTGGTAAGCTGTAAGTGGTTTTGGAGATTTCTTGTAAATATTTTATATCCAAATAAATAAGCTCAACGAGCATTGATTTTTAGGATGGATGTATTCATTCATTTGATGAAAATGTCTTGTTATAGACTCCATGGAGGCAGAATAATCAACACCAAGAATCTCATACCAATTGATCTCTCTAAAAGAATTCTTGCAAAGGGCAGCATAGTGGACTCGATATGCAGCTATGTGCTTATGAATAACGTCGTTGCCAAAGTAGGGATCCAATTTCAAAGCTGTATTGGTAGTCCTGTAAGCCTCCTGAAAGCAATGGGCGACGAAGTGCTCTTCGGCCATCTGTAGAATGACTTCAGTCATTATTGAAATGCTGAAAAAAGTTGCAGGCTCAAAGAGAGATAATGATAATGGAGAAGAAGAGATATTCAAGAAGGAAATAAATAAAGAAAAAAATAATGAATGATCTTATATGATGTGGGTGCTTCATCATCTTAGCTCCAGCGTGGACTTCAGATCTTTGTTGATTAAGAATAAACAAGGTGAGGTGGGTTTTGGACTGGCCAAAACCCCTCCGATGGTCAAGTTAGCAAGAGCCATTGTGGGAGCCATACGGGAAATATCCCGAGTAGCAAAAGTGATGAATTAAAAGAGAACTGAATTAGAACTCATAAATATCAGAGAAAAAAGTAGAGGAAGAAGAAGAAAAATGGGGAAAAAGATGAACCTCCTTTCTTTAGATTGTAGAGCTTTTATAGAGACTTGGTGGTTAGTGGTAGGTGAGTGAAGCATTTAATTCGTGTTAGGGATTGTCTAGAAAGAGGGAGACAACACGTTTTCTATGCAGGTTCGTATTAGTAGGCTTGTATTTCCTGAGAGGAATTTTCCTTACTTCATGAGTAAGAATTCCTTACTTCCTGGATGGGAGAATCATAACTGGCTTCTAATTTTGACTTTGACTTTGGACTTTGACAAGTCAAATGGTCAAGAGTCATCTGACGTGGCGGATAAGATAAAATTGCTTTCCACGTGTCGAGCTCTTATTGGAGGTGGATTTTTTATGTATCATCAGTAGTCCCCCTACTTTGAGTCTAAAATGTTCTAAATGAAAGAGTGTAAGTAGATAATTCGTCTTTAATGTTCTTGTTCAGGCAATGCTTCTCCTTTGCAAGATATTGAGATCTAGATTCAGTTGCTTCTCCTTGGGGGAGATTTATCCTTTAGAATCCAGGAATGTTCTTGGGAGTTAGATTCTAGAAGCCTCCTTAGGGAGGAATAGTTGTATCCAAGCAGGATATATATATATATATATATATATATAAGGAGGAATAGTTGTATCCAAGTAGGATATATATATATATATATATATATATATATATATATATAGGAAGTCCATGGGGACATGCCTTTTGAGTTTAATTGATTATCCATAGGGAGAGCCTCCTTATGGAGGTTAATTAGCGCCTGGGGAGGATTTGTGTTTCTTAAATCCTCATGGCGTGGATTCTCACTTTTGGAGAGTGCCTTACTTTTGGAGGGCTAATTTGGAAGTTGAAAGATTTGGTCCCTTTATATTTTGGAGTCTGCCTCCCATGTGGGATGTTGAAGCAGCTTCCCCTTGAGGGGAGATTATAATTCCATAGTAAACCTTTCTATTGGAAAAATATTGGTCCCATGGGGGAGTTGGAGATTCCTGAGGGGGAATATCCTATATAAAAATTCTTATGGAGGAATTTTTCTCCTATGAGGGAGTTTAATATCTTCAAATGAGAATTTTTTGTAAATGACCTTTGTTCCTATAGAGAAGTTAGAGATTCCAGAGTGGACCTTACTTTAAACAAGATTTCGCTCCCTTGGGGGATATTCGAGTCTTTGACAGGAAATTTCCTGTTGAGGAACTTTGTTACCTTGGGGGAGAATTAGATCTTCTATTGGATTTCTTCAAGCTTTGTTCCCTTAGAGGAGATTTTCATCTTTTTTCCTTGAAGGAGATCTTCAAGCTTTTTTCCTCCTAGGAGATCTTCAAGCTTTTTTTTTCATTGAAGAAGATCTTCAAGCTTTTTCCCTCCGATGAGATCTTTAACCTTCTTTTTTTTTTAGGAGTTCTTCAAGCTTTAACAAAGATTTTCCTGTAAAGAGGGAGCTTCAAATCTTCAAGCTTTAATAGAGATTTTCCTGTGAAGCTCCCATGAGGGAGGTTCAGGTCTTCCTGACTGAGAATTTACAATGGAAAAAATTTTGCTCCCATGGGGGAGGTTAAATCTTCGAATAGAAATTTTCTATAGAGGAACTTTACTCCCATGAGGGAGTTGGAGCTTCCTGGGTGGATATTCTTATGAAGTTTTTCTCCTTTGGAGGAATTTTATATCTTCGAATGAAAACTTCTTATAGAGAAAGTTCCACTCCTTTTCCAACAGAGAAAATTTCTTTGAACGAGAATTTCTTGTGATAAAAGTATTTCTCCTATGCAGTAGTTGAAGATGCTTGAGCAGGAGTTTTTCGTAGAGGATTTTCTTCAATGGGAATTCATCATTTGATTCATTAATAATTATTTTTGTATCCGGATAGGATGAAAAATCTTTCTTCTTCAATCTATTGCTCTTCAATCTAGACATAATATCGACATTATTATCTTCTTCTATGATTATGTCCGCTTAGATATATCCTGGACAATAAAAATAATTGTGTACGTGTCTTTTTCTATATAAGCTTAATGTAATTACAGTAATTTGAGCTTTCGGAGAAATGGACTATGTAGGTATTTCTACCATGTTCATTTTCAGCGATTAGTGAAGAAATTATCTTCGTCCACATTATAGAAAGAATTTTTCCTACTTAGGAATTTTTATGCTGTGGAGGATTTTAAGGGCTCTGAGGAGTATAATCAGGAAATGACCCTTCGTGCTGCTGACTTTTACTCTTCTGTGTGGTATGATTTCCTGGATATGGTCCAGAGGCATTTTCCTGACAAGGATTTCTCCTACTTCAATGTCATTGGAGGGGATTCAGGCGGTCACCCAGAAGGGATTTATCATTCTCAGGATAAATCAGCTCCAAGTTCTCCTCTAGGCACAGTGGCTGCTAAAGAGATTGAAGATGTTCCTACTACCACTGAGAAGGCTGTAGGCAGTCTGGATGCACCTGGCAAGCTCAAAGAAATTAAGGGAGGGAATTCCTCTAAGCCTATCTCCGGCGCTTGTGAGGATAGACTCGGTTCCTCTACCATGGGCGATGAAGCTTAAGTAGCTCTTCATATTTATTTTATTTGACTTGTATGATTAAGTAATAGTTGTAATATGGAAACAATGCAACTTAGCTCGACTAGTGTGTTGCCCTTTCATTTTGCTGAAAATGTTTAAGTGACATTTCTCTTTGATCGATATTTCACGTTTACTTTGATTCCCAACGAAGGGTATTAGGCATGAGCCTGATTATTTTTTAGAGAATTCCTGCGCAGGTACTCCCTACAGAGTGAATGGTATTCGTCTCACTTCTGGATACATAAATGGGTCGAATGCATTCTGTTATGGTGCACTTCACTTCTGAAAGTGTTCTCCTGTTGTTGGAGAAAATTGATATATTATGATGTGAAATGTCTCCTTTCATTGGGCAGGTCGGTCATTTCACGTAGGATGTTATTTAGGGATATTCCTGTAAGAAACGATCCTATTCTTTAGGATATTCCTATAAGGAATGATCCTGTTCTTCTGGGATATTCCTGTAAGGAATGATCCTGTTCTTCTGGGATATTTCTATAAGGAATAATCCATAGTTAACCGGATAAAAAGAGAGATATATAAGATGAATCCATCTGTATAGAGGATAGCTCCCATTTAATTGAGAAAAAACATATAGAACAACATAGATGGCTAACGAGGCCAAGCAAGCATCCATTTACATTATGAGAATATTCCTTGCAGTACCAAAAAGAACAAAATATGCCATAATGGGCAGATTTATGTGCGGAGAGAGTAGTCCAAGGCAAGTAAGGGATGAGAATTCTCTAAAACTATTCTCGGCTCTTCTGGAGATAAACCCAACTCTTCAACTATTGGTAAAGAGCTGAAGAGGAAACCTCCCAGATGGTTAATAATAGTTCGTGAAATATTGAGAATTTTTTACAGGAAAAAGAAATTGCTTATCCAGAATATCCGGGTGATGAATTTCCACCTTGATGGCTTTAGTGATCTGGTAAGAATTATTCTAACTAGGAATTGCTTTCTTTTAGTCTTTCATATTTTCCAATAGTTGCTTCAGGGATAAGTTTCTTTCTTTTAGACTTGAAGATGGCCCTAAGCCTCTGATTTGAGTTTATTGAGCATGTTTGCAGATGAAGAGTCAAAACTATATTCGAGAGAATTTGCCAAAATGCTCTTTTTCTGCTCGGGGTGAAATAGTTTACCATATAAACACCTTCCTGCCAAACATACTTCTTCAACATAACCCATAAGAGTAATAGAATTGCCATGTCCATCTTATTAAGATAGAATTATTAAGCCAGGTTTGGGATATTCCTTCCAAGGTGGTAGGGAATATTCCGCATAGGATAACACCTAGCTGGAGATACAACTCTATAATTTCAAACCTTTTATCCCATTCCTCTGTTCTAAAAGCTTCCTAACATCCCTATGTAAGTGAAAATAGGAGCTGAAGATAATTATTTTTCCTCTTTTCCTTCTAAGTTTCCACAAGTGTATAAGTGTTAAAATGAGAGCATATCTTTCTTTTCTTATGAGGCATACAAGCATCATGTCTTTGTCTTCACCATCTTTTATACCCTGGGTAGGATGGTCTTTCTAGGAGGCTGTTGGATCACATCTTTCATCGTAATTAGGAAAATTTACATCAGTCTGCATTCTATGGTCAAAATCTTCAATTTAATCATCCTTACAAACCGCTAGCTTTCTTTTTACAGCATTTAACGTGTTGACGTAATGATTTATGACTTTTACATTCCCTTTTTCTTAGATTCCTTGGATCTTGCAAAAACTAAAATGGGTTTTCACCATATGAAGTTAGTTGGAAGGTTATATAAGTCTTTGAGAGCTTATGTTATTAATATGTCGATCTTCACTTCTAGTGAAATTACTTGCACCAACCATTATAACCCTTCACAAATATTTTTTAATTTCCAATAGAGCAAATACAAGGATCAATAAGGTGCTAAGATATTATTCTTCAAATCCACTATTTATACTAAAAAGGGATAACTCTTGAATCGTGGAATCCTGAGTATTCGAGAATGTCATTAGTGCTGAGTTCAAGTAAATATCCTTTTCCTACAAAGGGTTTTACCGGGGAAGAATTTTGATGAAACTTCTTCACTTTTCTTTAAAATATGCAATTAAGCCTTTGAATAAGCTTTGATAGACCTTCTCAAGATGTCTCAGTATCTTCTCTCTCTTCAATCTCCTCAATGCACTTCTGAAATTTCTTTCCCTTATAACCTGGCTTGAGGTAGTCTTTAAAATCCATAGGGACTTAACAATAACTAGAGAGAGTATTCATATCTCCTTCTTCCCCTCAAAAAGTGTTTGAGGAATATCAATGACTTCAAACTCAATGAACTGATGGTGGCTAAGCTTTTTCTACCCTCATCAAAGATTATATTATGAGAAGCTGATTTGTAATCGGTCTTTGACATCAGAAAGTTAACTGGTTAGAATAATTTCATCATTAGTGGATCTGTTGGTGAATTTGATATGATAGTTCTTCTGACATTGGCCGTGTAGAAAAACCTATATAGATAGGCCATAAATCTGAGTGAGGAAAAATTATGTACAGATGATCTACCTTGGGGTAGAATTTATATAGGTGTCATGATCATCATCGAGTTATAGAGCTAACAGAGTTGAACTTAAGATTTCTTCTGAAGAGTTAAGTGAGTTCTGCTGAATCGATTCAGGATACCATATAGCTTTTCAATTTATAAGTGATCTTCAGGCTTGAGGATTCATCAGATAATGTTTCTTCTCCAAGGTTGTAATAGATATAAAGAGTTTCCTAAATAATTATATTCATAAGAATATCTTTTTGAAGGAGAAGAAAGTATGTTGTTGGCTTCACATTCTTTAGATGCCTCTTTGACTATGTAAATAATGGAGATTTCCTTCTCAAGAAAAATCCTATTCAGGAATATATTGATAATAATAGGAGAGAGGTATTTACCTCCATAAAAATTAAATGGCATATTTTAATAATACAAACAGATGATGTATGACATGATTCTAAAAAATGTGATTTGAAATGTACAATAATATAATGTCATGTTTAGCCTCAAATCTCCTATGAGATTTAATAAAATATGCGAATTATGAAAAATCATCTATTCAGAAAAGCCAACATATATGCTTTGTTACTGATCAAGTCATTAAAGACTTGAATATAAGCTCTCTTATTATAAAGAAAATATTAGGGGGAGTCAGGATATTGATTAGAGGTTAGGCAAAATCCTGCCTAGATAAATCCTGACCAGGAATGACCTCTCCTCTGAGCAGAGGATATCAGGTCAGGTCATTTCCTGTATAAGATGAAATTCATGTTTCATATAAATAAACTCATGCATGTATCATTACAAAGTGATTACTATAATATAATAATTTGAGATATTAGATAAAGAAACTTATCTGGCAGGCTGTAATAAGCCTTTGAGACTTTTCGTAGATATTTTAGATCCATATGCATATATTCGAAAAGAATCACAGATTGTGTTTCTTTGCTTTTGGATTAAATAGGATGCATGTATAGACTGCATAGTGAAAAAGGATTCATCCTTTTAAGAGCTTCGCTTGCCAATGTCATGATCATAATACTTGAGAGAGAGTTTTCCAGTCTTCGAGACTAGGAAAATAATGGTCTTGAATTGCTTGGATATTCTTAATGCTTAAATGACCTCTAGCATCAAGATAGAAACCCACAAATCAGGAAATATAATCCTAACTAGGAAGAAGGCACTTGAGTAGGAAGTCAGATCCTGACCACTTGGAAAAAGTCTTCCAACTAAGAAAAATAAAGATTCAATGCAAACTCTGAAGAATCATATATGATAAAAGAACTTTGTAAATAAGTCATCATCAAAACTTGAAAAAAATTAGCCCTTTTAATTGTAGGGACAGATAGTAAATGTTGTTGTCTACTCAGGAGAATTTTAGCATCTAGGTTTTTCCCCCTTTCATTCAAGGCACTCTGTAAAATTCCTTTCCAGCTTATTAAAGTGTAATGAGGAGTAGGAGGTTATTCTTCCTTTCTGGCTTTGCTGCCTGGCAGTACTTGTGTGGGATTTTAAGGCCCGTCTTCCTCTATAGCTCCTTGGGTGCCACTATCTATTAGAGTGAGATTTGCTTTTACTTTACTCTCTTAAGACTTGAGTTCCGGTTCTTGGACCTTTTCTCTTCTACTCAATCATCCTCAATAGGCAACCTTGACCGCTATTCTTGTCTCGGAACATTTGGACAGGGCTTATCCTACGCAAGCTTGCTTGTTAGGGTCCTGAGGCTGATTTTTCCATATTTCTCTCATCATCTTGTAGAGGCATTTTCCTCTGTACCCAATCGGGTGCATCCACGTAGGGATCTTTACTTAATTTTTTAATGATGATTTTCATGTATGAGGAGGTGAAGAATCTTCTTTTCTTGACAATGATTTATGATATATTGAGGCTTTGAGAGCTGAAATAGGGCATTTCTCAAAATAATGATAGATTGCCCAATGACCTCGTTTACCATATTGATGATGAAGATTCCCTTTTCAAAAAGATAAATCCTATTCAGGGACAGAGTAATAATATCAGAAGAGAAGTAGTGCTTCAATAATGCAATAAGTTATGTATAAGGGTCATACCCCATGTGATAGTTCATAGTTTATACAAAGCAAAATAAGCAAGGACTTATTCATTTGAGATGTTGAAAATATGCTTAACTACTGTTTAGGTTGCTGGGAACCTAAACATGAGTTCTCTTTTCTCAGAGAAAATATTAGAGGGTTAGGATTTCACATAAAGGCTAAATATAATAAACCTAGTTAACAAGAGAAAAGATCTAAAGCTTACTCATGAATAACTTTTCTGAGTAGGATAAATAATGTAAGGTTATTTTCTTGAGTAGGAAAGAACCCATACTTCATGGCTAAAACATGCATCATCATACAATAATTATTAAAACATCATTATTAAATATATTATAAGAGAAAAACTTATCTGGTAAGCTGCATGTAGTCTTGGAGATTTCTTGTAAACATTTTATATCCAAATAAATAAACCCAACTAGCACTGAGGAATATGATCTTATCTCTTTGCCTTTGATCTGAGCAAGATGCATATATAGACTCCACAATAAGGAGGAATTCCTTTTTCTTTATAAGCTCTGCTCGAAAATATTCCTTCATCTTTGAGGCAGGAAAAGTGAAAATTATTAATTTTTTGAGTAATGTTGGTGGTTCCAAGCAGGGATTTTTCCATATAGAACAGAATTCAAAGACACCAAAAATATAAAAACTAGATAGGATCTCAATATAGATCTATAGTAGAAATTTCCCTCCAACTGCTATTGTCTTACTAGGAGAGTTTACTTAAGGATTTACCTGTTTGAGGTATCTACACCACATATAGGAATTTTCCTGTGTAGGCTTTTTTACTCGGTATTTCAAGAAATGAAGAATCTTTAAAGTCTTTTTTGTGCTTAGGCACAAATCTGATAATATAGAAGGCATTATCTTGTCGAGTGTACTATTTTGCTCTATCCATAAGAGCTGCAAGATCCATCGGCTCTTTCAAGCTTTCACCCTTATTCTGAATGATAGACTCCAGATAGGAAGAATCCCTCTGTGCAGGAATACTGGCAAGGAATCTAAGAGAAGGGCGATTGGGGATTCACTATATGGTCAAAGAATATATTTCCATTAGCCTTTTTATTTTTTCACTCAAGAAATTCTTCACATTCCTTTGCCAACTCACTGAGATGTGCTGAAGAGTGAGACATTTTCCCTTTGGGAAAATCCTGCTCATGAATGCCTACATATGATTTCAAAGTTTGTTTTCCCCAATGGCTTATAAGATGTTTATGTTTACAGGAATAAGACCTTCTGAGTTCTTCTCTTATTGTGTGAGCTTCAGTTCTATTATTTCTCCGCCTTTGTTTCTCCTTGGAAGGTAAGCTCAACTGTCGTTCCTGACTAAAAGCTTTTGAATAGTGGCTATCATTTTCTCCCTGGGTGGGTGAGCTAACAAGGTGCATAGAGTTGGTCCTATCCATGTCCTAATCATCCCGAATAGGCAATCTCCGGTGTACCCTTTTAGGGTCTCTTTATAGGAATTTACAATCTGAGCTTTTCTTTTCTCCTGTCTCCTTCGAACATCAGCTATGTAGTCCATCTTTTCCATTAAATCCTTAAAGAATTTGATTGACACCTTCATAGTTCATTGATGTTTAGAACCCATCTCAGAAAATCTCGTCACTTATTGATCTTATATTGGTTCATGTCTCCTAGTAAATGCACTTGAATTCACCATCATAAGAAGTCACAAATTTCTTCCTAAAAGCGAGAAAATAGCAACAACTATGAAAACCCAATAATTTTTACATAACACATAATAAAGCATATATTCTTTCTTTGATTTTCAATGGAGAAAATACAAAGATCAAGAGAAAATGCAAGGGCAGCAATTCTTCACTCACAAATTAAGAATACATACGATGAAAGGAATTTGAAGAGAAAAAAGGATAACTTTTAAGCAACAAGATCACCCTCTTTTCCCACAGACGGCGCCATTCTGATGTGGGTGCTCCATCATTTTAGCTCCAGCGTAGACTTCAGACCTCTGTTGATCAAGAACAAAGAAGGTGAGGTGGGTTTTGAACTGGCCAAAACCCCTCCGACGGTCAAGTTAGCAAGAGCCATTGTGGGAGCCATACGGGAAATATAGCAAAAGTGATGAATTAAAAGAGAACTGAATTAGAACTCATAAATATCAGAGAAAGAAGTAGAGGAAGAAGAAGAAAAATGGAGAAAAACATGAACATCCTTTCTTTAGATTGTAGAGCTTTTATAGAGACTTGGTGGTTGGTGGTAGGTGAGTGAAGCATTTAATTTATGTCAGGGATTGTCTGGAAAGAGGGGGAGACAACACATTTTCTGTGCAGGTTCGTGTTTCCTGAGTAGGCTTGTATTTCCTGAGAGGAATTTTCCTTACTTCCTAGATGGGAGAATCATAACTGGCTTTCAATTTTGACTTTGACTTTGAACTTTGACAAGTCAAATGGTCAAGAGTCGTCTGACGTGACGGATAAGATAAAACTGTTTTCCACGTGTCGAGCTCTTATTGGAGGTGGATTTTTGTGTATCATCATTATATATAAACAAGCAGGTTTTCAGTTGCTTGATTCAAAAGGAATATAAGCAATCTGTAGATTAAGATTAAGATTAACTAAGGATATACATACCAGATGAAACAGGAAAAAAAAAATATAAAGAAAAACGATATTAACCATGATTAATTCTAAAACATGTATTAGTTGTTTTAAACTAGGGCCCTTTTTTGCTTGTTTCAAAAGTAATTGATATGAGCACTACTGGAGTTTAGCATGTATTGTAGCACACAATTTGATATATATTCGTAGTTACTGTTTTAGATTTTTCAACCCAATTAAGCTAGTGTTAAGCCTATCTGCAACAATCTTTTAACTGATATTTATATTTTATGAAATATATCATAGATAATAAATATGTAATATGATAAATTTATGGATATTTTTGAAAAGATGAAAAAATTAATTTGTTCCTAAATAAAATTATAATGAACATATATCGAGTACTAAATTCAAAAATTTATTCAATAAAATTAAGGAATATTAACAAAAATTATCATAATTTAACTTAATTAATTTTTCCTGTACATTTTTATTGTACTGATTGTCATATTATTTATTAATTAAAATTTAATCTTATTTTTATTATAAAGAAAAGTTCATGGATTTTTTATATA
>CATIWO010312540.1:0-15641 GCA_949673435.1 Macaranga tanarius
AAAAAAAATTATATTATTTGTAGTTAACGAAGTATATGAGTGGTATTAGAGTATAAGAGAAAGTGAATTTCTAAATTATTTGAATTTTGGATTAAATTGAAAAATTAAATATTTTGAAGATTAAAAAATTTTTGTATAAAATTTGAAGGACTTAAAATACAGTAAAAGTACCAATTTGAAACAAAAATAAAAGTTAACTAACTGAAAAGATAAAAATCAAAATTAATGAACCAATTTAAAACGAATATCAAAGTTAAGTGACCATTGGGGCAATTTACCCGTCAAATTGGTTAAAAATTAAAATTATAAGGATTTAGTTGGTCATAATTTATAACTACAAAGACTTAATTGAATATTTCATAGGAGGGCATTAATAATCTGCATTTTGCTAAATAAAAAATCCTTATGTTTATGTTTTCAAGACTTTGTTTTGTAAAAAAAATGGGTAAAATTGCCAAATTATCTATGCTAAGAGGTTAATGTGACCAGAAAGTTAATTTCTTTTTTTGGCCAATAGCTCAATCCTACCAAGTTCAAGGAGCAAATTGGCAATTTTAAGCCCAAAAATGGGGAGACTCAACACCCATGATCATTTCCCCTCAAGTGTCAAACAAGTTATCTCCATAAAAGAGAATATACATAGCAAAGAACGCAAACCAGGAGAATTTTTTTCCAATTCTACGAGAACTTATTTTCATTAACAAATTAAATGGCGTAAGATTCTAATTACAGAGGGATGCAGATAAATACAGCGAGGATTATACTATGCCTGTTAAAACCCCTCTCTAGATGAAGAAGAGGCCAACCATTTCTCTCGAATTCTGGCTTTTTAGAGTAATTGCAGGATCCACAAAAACAGCTAGCTAAGAAGACAATCCATACTGAACAGTTCCCACATTCCTATGTGCAGCCACTGCTACAGCAGCCGCACCAACTGCACCAAACTGGGATTGTGCCTGCAGTAGTTTTGCATCGATAGTAATTCGCTCATTTAATTGTTCGACCTTTGCTTGTGACTGATAATATGGGTTGGCGTTCATTTCAATGGCCATGACAGGGGCAGGTCTTGCTGCTATGTGTGGAGGCTGTCGTTTGACTTGGGAAGTATCCTTGTCAGGCTCCATCATAGACTTCTCTTGTGTCATGGTGTTGGTTCTGAAGAAACAGTGAGGAGAGACCGTCTGCGGAGGGAGGACGGCATTTCGATAAAATATCCTTGAATCACAGACCTCTTTAACGTTTCTGCCATTCTCAAATGGTACAACTGATCCAACTACTCTCCCTGGCTTTGCTGAACACCAAAGGAAACATAAGGGAAAAGTGTCACCTCAACAGTGAAAGAAACAAGTGTTCCATGAGCAGTATTATATCCCTTCCAGAATGTATAGCTAAACTGTGTATAAGACCATATAGATACATAAAGCCTCACAAATTATCAGAATTAACTTTGATAAGTCTTGGGCCAATTGAATCCAGACACATATCCTATATATATATAATTATGACAGAAATCTGATCTGAGAACCCCATCAAATGACTATCAGAAATCTCATGTGATTCAAATTTACACGTCTAAATTTGTCTAAAATCTAAATGTAATGAACTTAACCTAACACACCAAGTTTTACGCAACTGGCCTTTTGAAATTCTGACCAACCCATTTCACAACTTCAACAACTCAAGGAGGCATTCAGGTTTTCAAAAGTTCACACTTTACCGCCATTCAACAAGAAGCAATACAAAAATGATTATACCTGTTGGCACCCTGGGTGGAGGCCGAGAAACCTTTGATGCACTCCCAGAATTTGCATCCGCTACTCTAAAATTTTTAGAGACTTCTTCAGCAACTTGCCGATTATCAAATGCAGTAGAACTTGTCTGCATATTAGGAGGAACTGTGGCCGAGTGTACAGTAGAACTGCAAAAAAAAAAAAAGCGAAGATGAAAAAAACCACATCTAAACAGCATAATTTCAGGAAAACCACCTCAATCATCCAAATATCACTAGTCTGTAGCTTTAAAAATTAAAAATTTCATGATAATACAGTTATGAATTTGAGTGGTAAAATTGAAAATGTTCATACCGTGGAAGTGAGACATGCTTCCTCTCTAGAGGAATCACTGGTCCACTTCTACCACCATTTTCCTCGAGATATGCAAACTGCTTTCTGAAATGTCCGATAGCACTGCATTAATAATATAAGCCATCAACCATGGGAACAAGCTTAAAATAAATTTACTGAAATCTATAAAATATGATTTAGATGGTGGCATTTATAACCTAGGATAGAGAAAGTTAGTGCCTTCGTTTCCATTCATGTAGTCTTTCAGCAGCTGGGGATGGTACTCCAGTATTTCTCGGTACAAAAGTTCCCGAATGTCCTCCTTTGTCACCCTGCGCCTCTCAAATTCAAACTCCAACTTTGAAATTGGTTGGCAAGAAGGTTCTCTCTCAATTTTAGCTAAGCCCTTGAAGTATGGATCAGCCAATGCCTGTTAGAACAAAATTACAGCCCTTTCAGTATGGTCAAGGAAAAAGGATTCTTAAGCACTCAGCTACATAAGTAAGAGCCCTTCATTTGTTCATTATCAATACATGTTTTGCCAGCATTCTTTACAAGCTATAAAACAAGACAAAGCAAAGACCTCTTCAGCGGTTGGTCGATCTTTTGGATCAAATGCTAATAGTCTTTGCAACAGCCGGAGTGCTAAAGGATCTGCATTTGAAAATTTCTGTGTAAACGGAACAGGCAGTTTCTTCCGCATTTCTGTCAAGTACTTTCTTGCCTTCTCATTTCGAACCTGCAATTTTTACCCCGAAATTGCAGTCAATACTTGCAAATGGAACATTGCAATTAACAAGGGGTGAAAAAAGGTTAGAGAGTTTCAGAGAGAGGCATCGTACTCCAGCAATGGTTTCTGATGAAGGAGTCCCAAGAAGATCAGTTATCAAATCTAACTGATGAACAACACTCTTCCCCGGGAACAATGGCTTCCCTGTCAACACCTCAGCAAATATGCAGCCTATACTCCAAATATCAATTGCTGGTGTATACTGCAAAAAGGCACAAATCAGAAGCGCATTATAAACATCATACTGCAACTAAATCACTCCAGAGAATTAAGTAACCTGACACAATTACCTGAATGACAGATATTCAACTTCCAGGAGAGTTCATAGTCCTCCCTGAACAAGAATTATTTTAATCTAGGCATTACTGCTTACTATAAAGCACTTAGAAGCATTTTACAGATAACCATATTCCTTCAATGTTAACAATAGAATCCTATAGGATTGAGTGTTCTCCATGGCCAGGGTAAAGGGTCACCTAGAGGAATGATTGGAAAGGATAGGACCAAGGAGATAATGAATAGCAACTAAATGTTTGCCTATCATTGTCTACATGCATTAGGACACTTCCAAAGAAAATATAAAAAACAACAAGTGTTTCCACCATAATGTATAGTTACTACGACATCTATAAAGGACATTTAAGCAGATATAAAAAGAGTTTAATGACATTGAATCAGTCAGTAATTGACTTCAGCTTAATAAATTTCAAGAAACAGTTACATGATAATGATTGTTTATTGCCCTCAAGCTAGTAATGGTCTAAAATAAAATATGGTAGTCAATTTCACTTTATTAAGAAAAAAAAGCTATAGATATTTATGCCATTGTCCATAAAACTAGTCCATGACCAAATCTTCCTAACATAATAAACAATAGTCAAGTGTGATGTCCACAATAATTCAACA
Organism: Macaranga tanarius; assembly: GCA_949673435.1. Lineage (NCBI taxonomy): Eukaryota > Viridiplantae > Streptophyta > Magnoliopsida > Malpighiales > Euphorbiaceae > Macaranga > Macaranga tanarius. The sequence continues at coordinate 3,760 of CATIWO010312540.1, forward strand.
ATTTAGAATAGGAAAGAGTGCAATAGTAGTCACAGTTGACAAAGCTAAAAAATAAGAAGATTCATTGTCAAACTATTTAGAAGATTCGTTGTCAAATTATTTGGAGACAAATGTCCGACAGTTAATGTCATAGGAAACCAATTACGCACAATAATTCAATCTGCTCCTAGAAATGCAAGGAGAAGGTAGACAAGCAAGCAAAATCAGACAAAAAAATTCATCAAAATTAGGTTTATGATACCATATAACATGCTCCAACCAGCTACTGAGAGAAAAAGAGACTGCACAAGGTAGCCAGGCCATACCTTTGAAAAAAAAGATCCACATAGCTCCGGAGCTCTATACCATCTTGTTGCAACGTAGTCCTACAAGTTTCATCACAAATGACCAGTTAAAAATAAGAAATTTAAGTCAATTACTGAATGCTTCTGACAATTTCACTATGCATACATACCGTCCAAAAAACTGTCGTTGGTGTATCACTAAATGCTACTCTAGCTAGTCCAAAGTCACACACTTTAAGCTTGCAATTTGCATTTGCCAAAATATTCTTGGGTTTAAGATCTCTGTGGTAAACATTTGCTGCCACAGAATATTCAGAACAAAAATGGGACAAGCTGTTAATTTACAATGTCAATGAAAATGAAATTAAAAGCTCATAATTATATAGGATGACAATGATGATGGAGTTTGTGCCCCAAACAAAATATTAAACACACAAATGCACCAAAGGCATAATAAATTGTCAATGGTAGCAAGAAAGCAATACTACTATCATATTAATAATAAAAGCAGAAAGAGAAAACAGTCACCTGTATGCATGTATTTCAATGCTCGTAACATCTGGTAAAGGAAAAACTGGTGGTGCTCGCGGGTCAAATCATCATTAGCTTTGATGACTTGGTGAAGATCAGACTCCATAAGCTCAAAAACAACAAATATGTCTTTGAACTCCCTCTTTGATGGGGGCAACATGATGCGCTTAATCTCAACAATATCAGGGTGTCTTAAGAGCCTAAGAAGCTTAACTTCTCTCAAAATTCGAATAGCATCAGAGTTGTGCTCAAAAACATCATGGATCTTTTTTATTGCCACTTTTTCTCCAGTGTGCGTGTCAATTGCTGCACAAACAACTCCATAGCTCCCCTTTCCTATAACTTCGAGAATTTTGTATCTATTGGCGTCCCCATACTCAGTGAAAAAGTCCATATCTTTTAAGTCCTGAAGCATGATTAAAAAACACAAAAAAAAAAAAAAAATCATACTCATGCCTGTAACATCGTGTAACTGGAATCCAACAAACACAGCAAAATAAAATAATGAGAACTCAACAAAGAGAAATGCCTTCGGAAAAAGTACATAAAACAAGTGACACAATTCACAAGGAATAATATAATACAACATGACCGCATAATACACCATGCATCTACCCAATGACATCAAACCTACTTAATCAAGATAACTAGTTCTTCAAGTATCCAGAGTAAAAAGAAAAAATATGCAACAAGAATAATGACACACCTTGCCAAGTACACTAAAAACCAGAAATAAAGAAAATTTTAACAAGCAAGGAAAACATAGATGATTTCCCAAGTCATCAACTTTAGGAAACAGAATCAGGTTCCAAACAGTGACCATAACTCAACAATTTGCTTTACTGAAGAAAGAATCAAATAAAGAATCTGCAGGACTTAATTTATTTGTAGGAAATGCAGTACAATACATAAATTAGAAAAAAAAAAAAAACATCTTTTGTAAAATTAGAAAGACTACAGGCTAGAAACAGAGTCTATTCATTCACTCTCCTCTTCTCATCTTCTCCAGTAACAATTCACAGGAACTATACAGTGTCTACTGACTACCACACATATTTTCAAGGACAAAAAAGTGAAATCATAAACCCAAAAAAAAGTGCATGGACTGAGTGGCTAAATTCCCAGTTGCAACAGTATCTCTCTATGGAGATGTAACAGTTGGGGTGATAAAAAAAAAAAAAAAAACAACTTCAGACAAAAGTTTGCTTCTTTTGGTGGATTGGATTGAATTAACAGGTTAGGTTAATTGATTCCCCAAAATTTAGAAAAGAAAATCTGTAAAGAGGGAGAAAGGCAGAAAAAATAAAACAAGATTCGCAAATATAACAAAAGAAAGATCTTTATATCTACACATCAACTAATAATCAAGATTTTATCATTTTCTAATCAAACTTGTTGATTCTTAACTTAAAATTCCTAAACAACTTGATCACAATTTCCTTCACTCCAACCACAAAAAAGAAGATCTCAGATCTTCACACTCACAAACTGAAACAAGAAGATTATATACTCTAGTTCAAATTTCATTCAACTTTCCAAAAAGAAAATCACATAATAAAAAGTATTTTTTTAAAAAAATCATAAGAAGTACAATTCTTTGTTAAATTGGATCAAAAATCTCAATCTTGCAGACTTTAAAGATAACAACCAAAATCATATATTAAAGAAAAAGGGATCACTGACCTTCTTTTGGTGATCTCGCTGCATTTTTCTCCAAAACCCACAAAAAAAAAAATCACAATACCCTTTCTTGTTCTTGTTTGATCAAAATAATCCAAAAATTTTAAAAAAAAAAAAAAGAATCACTTTCCTTTATTTTAATAAAATTAAAGAAAAAAAAAGACCAACAAACAAACGAATTCTCTCAATTATTCAGTCCAAGAGAAAATTAGCCGCATTCACAAGCATAAAAAAAGCGCTTAATCTCCTTCTCGGTTTCTTCTTCAAAAGGTTGTTCGCATCAACCCAAATTCGAACGAATCTCTCTACTCAAAGACCCAGCAAAGAGAGAAGCGTAAAATTTTACAGGAAAGGAACTGAAAGTGACAGCTTGAAAACCCAATAATAATTGTCGGTGCGCTATGGAAGGAGAGATCTACGATACGGATCTGAGAAAAATAAGAAGGAGAGAAAATAGGAAAAAAAAAATTGCAAAGTAGTTGTTCGTATATATAAGGCTAAAATTTAATTGTCGGCTTCTTAATTATCCACTGCTTATTTGTTTAATTATTATTTTATTTTAGTATTTAAAAACTAGCTGTTGCAACTTCCACGGGAGAACCTTCTCTCGCTACTGTTGTGTTGTTATAATTTATGTTGTTTAGTATTTTGTATTTTTTTGTACGTACGGATACTTACTTTAATGCAGGGTTGATGGGTAATTCGTTTTATTATCATTAACTTTTTTTCCCAAAATTAATTTTTTTAGTTTAATTAGTTTAAATAAATTTTAAATTTGGCAATGCTTGTAATTATAAGTAAGGTATATTAAAACAAAAATTAAAATATATCTTTTTTTTTTCTCTTTTTTTCAATTCAATTTTTATTTCCCTTTATCATTCCTCTCCTTCTCTTTTCCTTTATTTATTTTTTGGGTAAATTATTATTTCCCCCATGTGTTTTGGCATATTGTATTACTTCGTCCCTGACATTCTAAAAATATATTTATTCATCCTTATATTTTGGTGAAATAAATTAAAAAGTACTTCTGTTAGTTTTCCCATTAAATGTATGTTAAATGGCTATGAAAAGACTAAAATAGCCCCTTTTATTTTATGTGTCCTAAATCGAGATTAAAGTTCCAGCTTCCTTCATTCTTTTTTTTTTGCTTATTGCTAAAAAATATCAATTTGGAATTCACTATTTGTTGAAGTTGCAGCTTATTGATTTCTCACTATTTCCTCTTCTTTCTCTTTGCAACTTCATCACTTTTCAATCTGTCGCTTATTCACCCAATGAAGTGAAGTATTTGCGTTAAAGAAGCAGTATTTTAAGCTATGTGAAAATCAATTAAAGGTAAATGAATAAAATAGTACCTTACTCTATTTTGTGTTAAAATCGAAGAGGGAGGGGAAGATATTATTTTATGTAATTGAAAATTTGTGAAAAACTTTCCATGAAAATTAGGTTTTTATAATAATTAGGGAAATTAGGGTTACTGTATATTATTATAAACAAGGTGTAAATTTTTCAGTTTTATATTTGTGAAATTAGGGTTGCTTAATATTTTATGTTATTTACTTTGAAATTTGTGAGATATTTAAATTGAATAGTTGTTGGTTTATGCTAAATGATAATTTGTCTTTTGATGTAGATGTTGTATGCTAAATCGTATTCAATAGAGGTGGAGTATGAGGATGAGATAAAAATTGTTGATAATGTTTATCCAGATAAGTACTCTTACTTGACTTTACTGCAAGATGTGTATAGGATGTTTCCCAACATTAAGTTTGATTTTCCTATTTGTGTACTAAGTACTGGAATGCATTTAGAGACTGATGTTGATACAGATATAATGTTTAGAAAGTACAAAGATAACCTAATGATCCATATTGTTGTGTATAAGAGGTTAGATCTAGTAACAATAGTGCAACCTGGTGAGCATCATGACATTTATAGGGATGTGTTGGTGTGAATAGTGAGCCACAACATTTTGACATGCCTGATATTATAAACAAAGATCCTCACATAACAAAGCCTATTTGAAAATGATGAAATGCCCCGCCCCCCCCAAACAACTAAACCTATTGAAATTATTCTTGAAATACTTGTGCCAAAACCTGAAATGCCTGAATTTGAGAGCCATGAGCCTGAAAGACAACCAGATGAAGTTAATGAGCAGGTAATGCTTAAGAATCAAACTGAGAATAAAACAGTTGTAATGGCTAAAGGGAGGGGAAGAGGAAGGCGAATGGGAATAAGGGGCAGAACTAGTACTAGTAAGAGTCAAAGAATAACATGTAGTAGACATAGGGCTACTAGGAAAAAAGGGTAGAAGTTATGACTATGTGGGTGGGGAAGAGTATGAGTTCTCAGACTCTGATGATGCAGAGTGGCTGCATGATGGTAATTTACATGTCATTAGCACATCTGAGGGTGAAAGTGTAGTTGATGAGGAAGAGATGAATGATGCCATTATGGATGATAATGATGGTCTTAATGATCTAGAAGAGGAATGTAGTAATGCTAAAACAACATATTATGAGGAGGATAATGGTAAGAAGAGAAGAAAAAATATCTATTTTCAAAACTATTCAACAAACCATTTGTTAACCCTGAGGATGGGGAATTTAAGTTTGAAGTGGGGTAAACTTTTATTGATGTTAATTCCTTTAGGGCAGCCCTTAGAGACTATGGTGTGAAGGGAGGTTACATGTTTCATAAGAAAAAAATGACAAACAAAGAATAACAGTTGAGTATGCAGGTGAAGGGTATAAGTGAAGGTTGCATGCTTCTGAATTGCCTGACAAAAAGGCATTCATGGTGAAAATAATGAACCCAGAACATAACTATATAAGGGGCAGATTGTAATGAAAACCCAAATGCCAATATTGTATGGGTTGCTGAAAAATAAAATGAGATGTTGAATGTTGACCCTAATATGAGCTATGACTTGATGCATAGTGAGTTAAAAAATAAATGGGGCATAGATGTATTACAATGGCAATTGTATAGGGCAAGAAGTAAGGGTAGGCAAGCTAGTGAAGGGTGTGATGAAGATTCTTATAAGCATTTGATAAAGTATATAGAGCATTTAAAGGAATTCAATCCTGGCACATTTGTGAAGTTATAATTTCAACCACAAGTCTCTTTAGATGATCCACTAACATTCAAGTACTTATTTATCTGTTTTGAGGCTGTTAATATAGGATTCTTAGAAGGGTGTAAGCCATTTATAGGTGTTGATGGGTGTTTTCTAAAAAGGCCATATGGAGATGTATATTATCAGCAATTGCACTTGATGGTAATAGAGGTGTACTACCTCTTGCCTTTACTATTGTTGACTCAGAATGCACAGCAAGTTGGCATTTTTTATGGACTGCTTAAGGCAATATGTAGGCAGTGACAATAAGGGCATGCCTTACACATTCATATCAGATAAATAAAAAGTATATATAAAACTTTTTTACTTTCTTTGATTCATTTTGTAAATATAACTTATACAATTTTAAATAACTAATAACTTTTTCAATTTTAGTGTAAACATGGAGTGATTCCTGCAATTAATTCATGGTTTCCATCAAATACACATAGATTCTATTGTCAGTACATTTTCAGCAATTTCAAAAAGAAATTTCCAGGCTTGGTATTAAGAAAAGAATTTTAAGCTGCAGCTAAGGCAACATTTGGATATGAATTCTGGGAACAAATCAAAATAATGAAGGTAGTAAATGACGAAAAGGCTATTGGTTCGTTGCTGGTAATTCCACTTCAATAATGGGCAAGACATCCATTCAATAATGATGCCAAAAGTGATGACATCACCAATAATATGATAGAATCATTCAATGCATGGGTTGGAAAGATAAGAGGCTTGCTAATAGTTAGAATTATAGATTTTATTAGGCAGAAATGTACGGTGAGACTTCATAAAAGATACGCAAAGTCACGCACCTATGAAAGAGACCTCACACCTATGGCAAAGCAGAAGCTGAGTCAGACAATCAAGGAAAGTAGAAAATGTTCATTACTGCCTGGTAACAATGATGAGTTTGAAGTTAAGGATGGGAAACTTAGGTATGCTGTGAAGTTAACGAAGAAGAAATGCAGTTGCCAATTTTGTACTCTAGTTCAAATTTCATTGAACTTTCCAAAAAGAAAATCACATAATAAAGAGTATTTTTTAAAAAAATCAAAAGAAGTGCAATTTTTTGTTAAATTGGATCAAAAATCCCATTCTTACAGACTTTAAAGATAACAACCCATATCATATATTAAAGAGAAAGGGATCACTGGCCTTCTTTTGGTGATCTCACTGCATTTTTCTCCAAAACCCATAAAACAAAAATCATAATAATCTTTCTTGTTCTTATTCTTGTTTGATCAAAATAATCCAAAATTTTTTTAAAAAAAAACTTTCCTTTATTTTAATAAAATTAAAGAAAAAAATAAAAAACAAACGAATTCTCTTAATTATTCAGTCCAAGAGAAAATTAGCTACATTCACAAGCATTAAAAAAGAGCTTAATCTCTTTCTTTGTTTCTTCTTCAAACGGTTATTTGCATCAACCCAAATTCCAATAGGTCTATCTACTTAAAGACCCAACAAAGAGAGAAGTATAAAATTTTACAGGAACTGAAAGTGAAAGCTTGAAAATCTAATAGTAATTGTTGGTGGGCTATGGAATGAGAGATCTATGATACGGATATGAGAAAAATAAGGAGAGAAAATAAGAAAAAAATTGCAAAGTAGTTGTTCATATATACAAGGCTAAAATTTAATTGTCGGCTTCTTAATTATCCACTACTTATTTTTTTAATTATTATTTTATTTTAGTATTTAAAAACTAGTTGTTGCAGCTTGCAACTTCCACGGGAGAACCTTCTCGCTACTATTGTATTGTTATAATTTATGTTGTACAGTATTTTATATTTTTGTATGTACGGATACATACTTTAATGTAGGGTTGATGGGTAATTCATTTTATTATAGGATAATGACACCGTAAGTCCTAAAAGTATAGTCAATTTTATAATTTAGTCATAAAAGTGAATTTATTAACAATTGAGTTCTACAAAAATTTAAAATTATCACAGTTAGTCATAATCCGTTAACTCTAACTATTTGTGCTGACATGGCATACACACATTAACCATTTTTTTTATACTTCAGCTGTCACGTCATCCTATTTTTTATACCTCACCTTCCACATTACCCTTCTTTTTCTTCTTCTTCTTCTTTTTCTTCTTCTTATTCTTCTTCATCATTCAAGTAACTAAAAGGATCTTAGACTAAGGTTTTTATACTCTTTAAGCAAATAATATTAGTTTCAGTAGCAAAACTCAAACTACATCTAAGTAAAAACTAAAAACAATTACTAATTAAAAGGTTAAACCCTTATCTACCCAACACCATTTTTGCAGAGTAACCCATTAAATTTTATTAAAGAAATACTTAAAGTTAATATCTTTTGCACATTAGAGGTCAAAAACAACAGTATGCACAATAACCCATCTTCATAATACAAGAACCTGAAATAATTTTGAAATTAACAAACAAAAACAGAAAAAAATATTTAGCATACCATATAAAAACTTCTTCCATTCACATACATATACATAAACAATAATAATAATACAACATATATGGTTGCAAAATCCACCTATAAAAAATAAAATTAAAAAAAATCAAGAACGATCCAGTTGTCAACTCATGAGAGCAAAATAATCAAAGCCCATATGAACTTTTCAAAAACCCACCTAAAAAAATTGATCCTTTAACTCATTCAATCATAAATAGAAACACAACATAATTCAATTTAATTAAACAAAATTGCAATTAGTAAAGCTAGTAAATGACTATAATCAAATATAAAAAGCAAGTGAACAACCATAAACAACAACCCATTAATCCAAATCTTATGTATAGCAAATAAAAAATTTGAAAGATGCAGAGAGGGTGAGTGAGTTTATGTACATGCGGGTTGACATTCATGGCATCCGCAGCCATTAGGTTGAACCCAATTGACATCAGAGCTTTTGAAAATGGGCAAGTGAGATTTTTAGGTCGAAGTGGGAGAGTAGGTGGCTGAAGCTGAACCTAAAGAACCTTTTAGAGCTTGAACAAAGTTATGGGATTAAAAAGGTATTGTCGTAATGAATATTAGAGAAAAATGTTGTGTTTGGATGGTGAGAAAATGGAGAAAAAAATACAGGCAATGAAAAGCTAATAATATGGTGTACCAAGATTTGATTTTAAGCATCTCTTATATTTGCTGTTTTGAAAATCAAAGATAAGAAGAAGAAGAAGAAGAAGAAGAAGACAAAAAAGAAAAAGAAGAAGAAAGATGACGTATAAGATGGGTGATGTGAAAGATGAGGTGTAAAAAATGGGGTGACGTGGCAGCTGAAGTGTGAAAAAAAGGTTGGTGTATATGCCATGTCAACATAAACCATTAGAGTTAACGGATTAAGACTAACGGTGATAATTTTAAATTTTTATAAAACTTAATTATTAATAAATTCACTTTTAGGACTAAATTGTGAAATTGATTATACTTTTAAGACTTACGGTGTCATTATCCCTTTTATTATTGTCTAATTTTTTTAGTTTAATTATTTTGAATAAACTTTAAATTTGGCAATGCTTGCAATTATAAGTAATAAAAATTAAAATATTTCTTTTTTTTTTCTCTTTTTTCAATTCAATTTTTATTTCTCTTTCTCCTTCCCCTCCTTCTATTTTCCTTTATTTATTTTTTTTCCCTTCATTTTTTTCTTTAATCACCCAAAAAATAAAAAATTAAAGAGTTGTCCTTGTTTAAGTAGCTATGCTTTTTTTTATGGAGTTTTCTACCTACTTAATTTCAAGTGAAGCTTTATTTTCATATGTTGTTGATTTTGCATGTTAGTGCTTTCATTAATTTCTGCAGTACAATCTCTTGATTTATTTACACGAAAATTTTATTTTAATAAAGGATGACGATGATAAAGTGGATTTTGCAATCAGTGAATGATAATTCATTCTCTAGTCGATATGGATCGTTGCCTTGTGGGTAGATTACTTTAAGGTAGGGTGTAACCGAGTCAAGTCGACTCGCGAGCTATTCGGAATAGACTCAAAAAAATTCATAATTGACTCGATTATTATCAAGTTGAATTCGAACTCGAGCTACTTGAGTAGGTTATTGAGTCGAACTCGAGCTCCTTAATATTTAACTTGATATGCTCACGAGCTTAATTAAGTCTGATCGATCTTGTGCATATTTACCATTTTACCCTTTTATTTTAATATAATTACAAGAATATCTTATCGAACCGAGTCGAGTTCGAACTTGAGTTAAGCTTAAATATTTTGACATATATTTTAAAATTTTATATAATTAATCGAGTCAAGCTCAAGTTTCAGAAAAATAAACTCGATCGAGTTAGAGTCAAGTTTAAGCTCAGGCTTGACAGCGTGTCAACTCCACTCGGCTCAATTATATTCCTACCTTTAGGAAAACCTTTCAATCTCAATACAATGTCTGATACTTTGCAAGAAGCATAGAAAAAAGTGTCGAAAGGATTCAAATTACAAGTGGTTTGAACAATTCTTTTTCTTTTTTTTTTTTTTGAGTTTGGCTCTAAAGCCAACAAAACGAGAACATTGAAGGAGAGGCCTTAGTACTATGATCGTCAATTGATCATCCTTGATGCACTTACTAAGGATGAGAAACTACTTTGATGTTGCATTAACTTCTTGTCCGTTTTGGATGACGTTATGTAATCATCCATTTAACCACCAAAATAAGGGTTCCATAATGAAGATTAACAAAAAGCTAGGCAGGTCATTGAGATCAATGTGAATGATATAGGTTTAGAGGACAAATATGTCAAGTTTTGCGTAGAAATTGATGTTACAAAACCTTTAAAGTGAAGCTCCATGATAAGCGTGCAAAATCTTATATTTTAAGCACTATTTCTCAAAAGCTATGTTTGGAATGGGAGGAAAAAGAGGAAAGAAAATAGAGTGAAAAATATGAAAGAAAATAAATTTATTTTCTCTCTTATATTTTCTTTCATATTGTTTGGATTGAAGGAATGGAAAATGAAAGGGAATGAAAATAGGTAATAAATAAATTATTATTTTAGTAACTTTGTTAGTAGAGTTTAAATTTGAATTCAAATTTAACTTTAATCTTTTTTTCTCTCCATTTTCTCTCCATTTTGGAGACAAAATTTTTAAAAGAAAATAACCATTATTTTCCTTCATCCCTCATTTTTTACCATCTTTCCAAACATGAAAAAATGATTTTTCCTCCTAATTTTCCACCTTTATTTTCTTTCCTCCCCTCTTTCTCTCCATTCCAAACATAGCCTAAAAGTTCTGCAGTTTATAATTAAAGATTTGTTGATTTTGGCATGCATAATAAATTAATAATAGATTTTCTTTATTTTATTTGTTAGGGTAGAAAGTTATTTTTATTATTATTTTTATTCATTAATTTTCTTCCCGACGTTAAAGCCACTCTCTTTTAACTGTGAGTGGATTTCACACCCCTATTTTCTGTTAAAAGAGTCCTCAATAAAGCAAAAATAAGAATAAAAGGATTTAATAAAATGCAATAAAAGAATAGGGGCTCAACAGAATAAAATGTGAAAGTTGAGGGGCTTATTAATGGATTTTTCCTAAAGAATTTTAAATAGAATCAACCAACCATTTGTGTCTATTTTCAAGATTTCTGTATAAGCAACGTAGGAGAACTGAAGGAAGACACTGCGAGACATTCTTAGACATTTTATAACATCATATTTTATCTTAGACATCATTCATTAGCATTCTTAGATTAGTTTTGCAAGATTTTAGAGTTCGGAGATCCTTTTTTAGAGTTCAATCATTTGAAGAAAGAGTAATGGTGTATTTTTTTATTATCTTTTTAAATTTGTTTACATTGACGATTGTGGAGATTTTCATAGTTAATGGTTTTGTTTTCATCATTATGAGTTGCTAGATTCATTAGTAATAGAGTTATTTTTTTTCTTTTGAGAATGAAAAGAAACTATCATAAATCAGAATTCAAAACAGACCAAAGGAAAATAGGGGGACTGCCCCTCCAGATGGTACAGTCTGGCACAAAATAGGCTACTCTTGCGGTGACATGATGTGACACCCTCCAGATGCCACATACACGTATCCAGAACATTATAATTTGAAACATGATAGTAAAATTTTTCTTTATATGAAAGATCCTCAATAATTATATATCAAAATAGTATTTAAACATAGTATTAAAGTTTACGAAATTTACAAAGGCAAAACTTATGCTTTTACAAAAACCACATGTTCAATGTATACATGCTCTGATGAATGGACGATAACGTTGTCGTCAAGCACACAGTTGTCCCACCTTAGTCCTCTTCACCCAA
>CATIWO010312548.1:0-12587 GCA_949673435.1 Macaranga tanarius
TGGAACTCCATAATAATTAGAATTTTATAACTACTAAATATAAAAAATATCAAATTATAATATAATAATATTGTCATTTAAAATAAAAATAAATAATAAATATTATATTAAATTTATAATTATTAATATTTATTTTTTTATCAATTGTATATTTACAATATATAGGAAATTCTCTTTGTGAAGAGAGATGTAAAACTGTGCTGAGAAAAAAAAAAGACATGATACACGTGTTATGGATCCCTGATCCATATTGCAATATGGACAGGGGTCCATGATATAATAACCCGCTTGACTCAGTGACTGGATAGTAAACCATCCGTCCGGGCTAGGCGCCAGCCAATTAATAATAGAATCATGATGTAATGTGCAATTTCATTAAAACATTGCAAAAAACAATCAGTGTCCAAGATGAAAAGTGGAACCTGACAGGTTTTCAGAACTGATTAATAAAAACAACTGCAGATACAGAAATATACTGCCTAACCATGCAATCGTGAAAGATTTGTCAGTGCTGCTGCTTTACCTAGTGGAGTTTCCATTTAAGGCAGTTTAGGCTATTTTAATAAATGTTACCACAAAAGGCAGTGAAAAAAAAAACCATGCGTAGACGAATAAAGAAAGGATAAAGTGCTGAATTCTGGCCTTCAATTTGTTCTTTTTGTTTTCAGTATCAAAAACAGTGGAACCAGAAAATTAAAACCAGTATCAAAAACAGCATGTGAACTGTAATAAAAAAATAAAACCAGAAAAAAGAAAAGGAAAGCAACAGAATTTTGCAGTAAAGTAAACCCATAACAAGTCAACAGAAAGAGAAATAATTTTCAAGCAAATGAAGATACATTATATTGGATACCAAATCTGTTCGTTACAAATCTTCATTTAAATGATGAATGATAACACACAAAGTTTAGGCTGCAAGAGATCAGCAATAAGCCCTGCACTTGCTTGCAGATGGCCTTATTGTGAAGAAAGATGCATTTCATTTCATACCAGAGTTTTCCATTACAAATCTTCATTCAAATGATAAATGATAGCATATACATAAAGGTTTGGCAGAGAGACATCAACAATGAGCCCTGCGGTTGCTTGCAGATACCCTATTGGGCCGCAGTGGTAAACTGACCTGCCATATTGTGCAGCTGTCGTGAACTCCAAGTACTGTTAATTGCAGATGGGAAAATAATCGTTGGCAACCTCTTACTTTCCTCCACGTGAGGGTAATCAGTAGTGTAGTGAAGCCCACGGCTTTCTTGCCTTGCCATGGCACTGCTAACTACCAGCTTGGCACAACAAAAGAGGTTCCTCATTTCACAAGCCTCAAGGCCTACCATTGTCTGCTCCCATCCTTGCTCAAATAAGTGCTTCTCCCATTCATACTCTAACTCTCTGATTTTCTGCTCAGCAGTTTCTAGCCTTGTTGTTGAGCGAACAATTCCCACATATTTCCACATGATCGATTGCAGTGCTTTCCTTACTTTTGCAGTAGTGTTCAATATGTTATCCATTACGCTACTCCTAAGTGAAGTGGGCACAACAGGTCGGGCCCACCAATTTGAAGTACTGAGATCAATCTTAGAGCTCATCATGTGATCAATTGAAGGCTGGACAGCTCTTCGTGCAAACACCAGAGCCTCAAGCAGCGAATTGCTAGCCAGTCGGTTTGCTCCATGCAAACCAGTGCATGCAACCTCTCCTGCTACATACAGACCTCGCACATTTGTCTCCCCTTGAAGCCCAGCACGAACTCCACCGCACATGTAATGTGTAGCAGGAACAACTGGAATTGGCTGAAGAGTAATATCCAGGCCATGCTTAAGACACTCAGCAGCTATGTTGGGGAAGTGTGAGAGTATCTTTTCTTTAGGCTTGTAACTTATATCTAGCAGCACATACTTCTCATTACGCTGTTTAAGCTGGTCATCTATGCTTCTTGCCACCACATCCCTAGGAGCTAGCTCTGCTCGCTCATCATACAAGGGCATGAACCGTTCCATGCTTAAATTATAGAGTATACCTCCATCACCCCTGACAGCTTCAGTAATGAGAAAGGCATTTTCTCGAGCTTTGCTTGGTTTAATGGGAAGACCTTCATCAGCTAAGGCAGTTGGGTGGAACTGCACAAATCTGATAAACAGAAGAGTTGTAAATCCTGTCAGCAAGAAATTTCATTAACATGGTCTCATAGTTGTTAATTGGTACAAATTAGTGGGACATAGCAAACATGCATTTTGATTGCAGGAACCTTCACAAGCCAAACATATTTGCAGGGCAGTTTTTACCAAATGAAAGCAGCAATTCTGCTGCATAAAAAAGCTAAACAATTGCTATTGATAAATATAAGAATGAAGAATCATTGACAGTCTTGCGCAGCTAAATTATTTGACTTCCTTAAAAGGGAAAAGTTAAAGCTTCCAATTCTGGGAACTCATCCATTTTATGACATTAAATGATCTGGATGACTACCTTGTGTGCATAATAAAAGGAGGCAAAAATATTTATATAACACCTTCACATTTCCCAAGATAGACGGATCAAACAAAAACCAACTACCAAATTATATCCTACCATATAGGTACGTGTGCAACAAAAGAGATAAGACAAAATAGTAGAAAGTTTACTTTTTTTAGATATACAAGATAACCAGTTACTTACTCCATGTTAGAAATCACAGCTTGAGCTCTGTGAGCCATAGCAATTCCATCACCGGTGGCCACCTATAAGAAAATATTGTTTAATTATTAAACTGATGTATACTTGCAATCGATGCTCTATAGGTGCGTTCATTTTTGGTACAGGGAAAACAAAGTTAACTGAAAAAATCAATAGATTAGTGCATAATTGAGCAAAGATACAAATAAAATAAACTCAAAATGGATTCCAACTTCTTACTAGTTGATCAATATTTGTCACTGCTCATCAGTATCAGGTAAATTACATTGACCACCCTAGCAATGTATCTAAATTGCACAGATCATTTGCAGGAAAATAAATATGTCAAGAGTCAAAACACAATGGTGGCTTCAGGAATTCAAGTATGCCACAGGAATTCAAGTATGCCACAGGGTTAGCTTTTGAAGAGATAATCCATGTGTATAACCATTTTTTTTTTACTACTTTTCTCAATAAAGTGTCATTCCCAACAGCAGAAGAAGCCTGATTTTTACATTGAACACTAATAATTGAAACAGGTCAATTAAAATAGTTTAAGTCTACTAAAACTTGAAAGACAAAACAATCCAAAGCATCATTGAGGGAAAAAAGTTTAAATAAGAAACTAGAAGATGAAAGTTACCGGAGGATTTGTGGTAGTTGGATAGATATGCCCAGCCCCACCTGAAGCAAGTAAAGTCACCTTTGAAATAAATCGAACAACCTGGAATTTTGAGAGAAAAACAAACATCTTCAGGATAAAGATAAAAATTCACAAGCCAATACAGATAAATGAACCCTTGTATCACCTCTTCTGTTTCAGAATTTATAGTGTCAACACCATGGCAAACCGTATCAGGACCATCCTACAGGAAACACAAAATTTATTTCAGCATCCATACTAGTGTGGAGTCTTGAACCAATTTGGAACCAGTAAGTTAAAATTAAAGATAATGCTACAATTAGACCCTATTTACCACTTGAAAAATAATTCAGCCAAAAGTACACTATTTAGGACTACATAAAATTATGCTACTAAACTTTTGTATAATAAAAAAAAGAAAGAAGTATTAAGGATTGACCTGAGAAGTTAGCAGATCTATGGCAAATTGATGTTCAAACATGGTTATGTTAGCATCATTGTCAACTGCCTCCAGCAGAGCTCTTTCAATCTCTCTTCCAGTCATATCAGCAGCATGGACAATCCTATGGTGAGAGTGACCCCCTTCCCTTGCAAGGTGCAGGTTTCCGTCCTCACCATAATCAAACGTTACACCCATAGATATCAATTCCTTGATCCTGTCAGGCCCTTCGGTACAGACAACCTAGCAAATACATAAAATGAAATAAAACAAACAGGCACAAATTACTGCAACAACTTTAAGAAAAAAACCACACGCATAAATCAAAGAAACTCAGCATGAATTATGTTGCAATCCTTTAAACTGAAAAGGCAGTGATGATCTGTTTCTGAAAAAAAAATTTCATAACACAAAACCACTAATTATAAATCTTACTCTGACAGTCTCCTCATCACATAGATAAGCCCCTGCTACAATAGTATCCTTCATGTGACTCTCTACAGAGTCCAAAGGACACAGCACAGCACTAACACCACCTTGGGCATAGTTTGTATTGCTCTCATGAGGCTCAGCCTTGGTGATCACAGCAACTGTCCCATGTTGTGCAACCTCAAGGGCATAGCGAAGGCCAGCAACTCCACTTCCAATCACAACAAAATCAAAATACTTGGTGGAATCATCCCTCAATGAGGATAATACACTAAATGTTCTTGTGCCAACAGATCTCCAATGCCTGCCAGTGGTAGACTGGGAAATATTGCATCCCTGGATCTGAAAGATCTTGCATATTCCATGTGACCTAAAAAGTATTCACGCATTTCTCATTAAGCAACATCCCTCTTGCAAAGTGCAGCAGCAGCAGAGCCCAGCTTTAAACTTTTTACTAGCACACAATTTTCTAGTGTTATTAGATTAAACAACACTGAGAAAGACTAAAAAGAGAGC
The DNA here is from genome assembly GCA_949673435.1 of Macaranga tanarius. NCBI lineage: Eukaryota > Viridiplantae > Streptophyta > Magnoliopsida > Malpighiales > Euphorbiaceae > Macaranga > Macaranga tanarius. The sequence continues at coordinate 4,677 of CATIWO010312548.1, forward strand.
TATTTAGGAGGTTGAGAAGCCACAGAAACATTAAATCTTCTGCACATCTGAATTCTCCACCAAATGCTATTCCAGGGAGAAGTGGAGATCTCAACTTTATAGTAACTTATCAAAAGAATAAATAAATAAAACATTTTAACCCAGAACCTATTTTATCAGAATTTGGATTGGCCATGTTATCTAATCCAAGAAATTAATAGATAGATCATAACAGTTTTAGGTATAGAAGAAAGAAATTCAATGTGAATTGAAATAGTTTTGTGAAGATTTTTATCAAATACCATGAAAGTTCTTTCTGCAAGCATCCATTGAAAACCACACTGGAAACCCAATCAGTTGGTGTCCAACCTTGAACCCTCCATTTGTTCAACCCATAGTGCAGGTTACCACCTAAGGCAGCTACACTTGTTGCCATTTAGTCCCTCTGCCAGGCAAACTACTACATCAGTACATTTAATTGAACTCAAACATTCCCAGTTAAAATCATCAGATACAATTAATCAACAAACAGCTATAGGACCAAGAAAAACCAATAACAGTCATAAATTCAGCCAAAATCACACATTTCCCCCTCTTATTCCTCCATGACAATCATTTTAAAACCACCAGAACCCTGTTCCCATTGTGAAATTGAATTCAAAAATCCTCCTAGAAGCAGCCATTAGAGACAAGTGAAATATTACAAGAAAAATAATAATAAAAAAAAAACCTTGAACGGCTAAGATTCAAAAACGAATAGAGACCCAAAAAAAAAAAAGAATGATCAGAAAATTTGAAGCTTAAAAAAAGAAAAAAAGAAAAAAAGAAAAAAGGGTCTGTGGATAAGGGTAGCAAATCAAGTAAACGCGTAACTGAAAGCAACATGCGCCGGGTCCTAAATCCAAAGTCCTAATCTTTAAAACAACAACACCACAACTGAAAGACCAGAAACCCAACAACATCAATCAATGGCAAATACCCAATAGTTCAGAAAAGTTGCAATCTTTTTTAAAGCTAATAAACACTTACAAAGAGTATTATTATGAACAATTGGCAAGCTAAACACAGGCACTTCTGGGGTAGAATCTGAATTATGGGTATTGATTCTTCTTCGTCTTTAAAGCAAGAAACCTGAAAATATATATATGTGTGTGTATATATAGATTCTTGGTATTAATTTGCAGATATATATTAAAGATTTGATTAAAACATGAGAATTAGAATTAGAATTGGAAGCAGGAGATTTGATATTGAAAGAGAGGAAAAAGCACACAGACGAAGCGCCACAACCACACCTATTTAAAAGGGTTGGTTGCAGTTGCACCGTGGAACAAGAATGAACCATCGCCGAAATTGGCGCCATCCCTTTTTTATTTTTTTTTTCTTCGTGACTTGCGTGCATATGCGCGCCGCCCCCTCTTCTTTATGACCTTCTATACGTACATTGACTCTTTTACGCGACGCCTAGCATTGTCTGGGAGGGGGCAAAAATACAGTTTTGCCCCCTCCAATTTTTATATAATAAATATATAAAAAAAATTAAAAATTAAAAAAATATAATATAATATATGAGTTTGTAAATTATGACATGACGGGTTCACCCAATTATTTTTTATGTTTTAGATTTTGTTAATTTAATTAATTAAATAATTAAAATATATATTTTTTATTATTAAATAATTTTTATATTATAAAAAAATAAATAAATATAATATATGAGTTTGTAAATTATGACACGACGGATTCACCCAGTTCTTTTTTAGGTTTTAAATTTTTTCAATTTAATTAATTAAATAATTAATATATATATTTTTTATTATTAAATAATTTTTATATTATACAAAAAAAATAAAAAAATAAATATAATATATGAGTTTGTAAATTATGACACAACGGGTTCATCCAGTTTTTTTTTAAGTTTTAAATTTTGTCAATTTATTTAATTAATTAATTAAAAAATATACATATTTTATTATTATATAATTTTTTATTTAAAATAATAATAAGACCAAATTGATCATTTGGCAGAAAAGACTTTCTGCCAAATGATCGCGATACATATCTCGGTCCGAGATATGTATCGCCGTCCATTTAATATATATTTGCAAGCTGTGCTTATGTTGTTAGGATCGTTTTGTCAGTTATTTTTAACTTAAAAAATAATTATTTAAATATTTAATTTTATTAAAAATAAAATTTATTATTTGAAGTGTTTAAATAGTTTTTTTTTTAAATTTATTTATTAATTTACTAATAACTATTAGAATCAACTGTATGAGTTGTTTTCGTTTAAACTAACATCTCAAATTCAAGTTACAATAGATATAATTATGTTAAATAATTATTGGGAGATATATGCTATTTTAATGGTTCTGCTCATGTTAAACTGGATTAGTTAGATTGCAAATCTAAACACAAGAGGTTCAGACAAAAAAAAATATATATATTACTTTAACAGTTTTTACTATAAATACACACGTGTATTTGTATATTCTAATTCTATATAATAGGTACCCAATAAATATTATGTAGCTTATTCTTTAAAAATATATATATATATTTTTTTTTTTTGTATAATATAGATATTTATAATTTTTTTTTTTATAAAAAAAATAAAAGTTTTAGTTCGTAGGCATTTTAATGATGAATTTTAAAAAATAATTTACAAAAAATTCTTGTTATCTAAGACTACAAAAGTTCGAGTTTTTCCTAGCCATCCTAAAATTTTACTATACATTTCCAATAATACTTTTTATTTTACTTTAAACAAACATTTTTTTTTTTGTGTTTGTTTTAATGAAATTTTGTATTATAGTAAGTATTTTTAATATAAATATAAAAAATATTAAAATCGATAAAATTTTATTATTTTAACTAATTTTATTTGTATTTTATTTTTTATAAATTATTAATAATTTAAATTTTTTACTTTTTTTCTTTTTGACATATTAATTAAAATTAGAAAAATTAGAAAAATTTTAAATTAATAATAAAAATATTATAGGCGGCGAGGTTCAACGCGCGCCCAAGTATTCAGGGACCACGTACTGTGCGGGCTCAGGGCCCACTAGGAATGCAACTTTAGGCCTTTGACAGGCTTGGGTTGGAGAATGGAGTCGCCATCCGGGTAAAATTCGGGACACTTTTACAGCAACTGGATCCCACGGAGGGAGCCTAGCAGCCGTCCTCAAATATTAGGCTCGAAAACTGAGTATGGGCTTTTTGAACGGCCCACCCGACCTTGCGATCGGCCTCCGTTTGTGTTTTATGTTTTATTATTTTTAATTATTTAATCATTTCTTTAATTACATGCAAATTACCATTTCCTCCAAATAATTTCCAATTTTACAATTAGGTTCAAGTTTTTAATTAGTCAATTTACATGCAATTTTAAGCCTGATTTGTCACAAACATCACAATAAATTCATCCACACCATCCACAATCAAGTATATATAAAATAACAAAATAATAATAAATAAACATACAAAAAAATAGGGGAGGAAAAATGAATTACATCCCTTTTATCACACAAAAATGACAAAAATAAAAAAAATTCTATGTTCAAATTTAGTAGCCACAAGGCCACTAATAATTCTAGTCTGCAAAAGAAAATTCTCAATTAATTGTCCAAAAAAAATAAAACCTACAAAAAATTAATATGTTAGTACATTGAAAATAGATAATTCACAAATAACAATAAAATAAAAATAAAGATGTAAAATAAATCTAATTAACTTCTAGAGATATGCAAATTAATTAAAATCATGAACCATTTAAATAAATAAAAATAGGTAGTAAAAAATACATAGTGGTAGCGCTCTTCTATAGAGATGTCGCCTCTATCTCATAGAGGCGTCGCCTCTTCTCTAGAGGCGCAGCCTCTTTGTTAGTTAACGGTAAAAATTTTGAATTTCTTTTTAAAAAAAATCAAATCACAGAGGTGGCGCCTCTGTAAACAGAGGCGGTGCCTCTACGTATAGGCGTCGCCTTTGCAACTTCTGGCAAACTATCAAATTAAAAATTGAAAGAAAAAATGAGTGAATAATTTACTAAAAATAATTTGGCCCTCAAAGTCTGATTCTGAACCACACAACAGCTTGGATTGGGATTCTGGCCTCTTTTCAAAACTCACTGCGCTTTAATTGGTGTTCTTCTGATTATATTTTTCGAGATTTTTTCTGCCTTTTTCCGTTTTTCTGTGATTTTTCCTTAAAAAATCATCCCCTTCATCTGCAGTATTCACTTATATTTATAAAAGCTCTATTCCCTCCCATTTTCTCCTACTCACCCACTTCTTTTCTCCCACATTCAGCCAACATTGTGGCTGAACGTGGGGGAGAAGTTTTGCAGAATGTGAGAGAAATCCTACATTTTGTAATTTTTTTCAGATCTGAGTCATTCGGTAAGGCGGCGCCCCTATGATTTAAAACTGTAGAGGCGTCGCCTTAGTGAAGAGGTGATGCCTCTATGGCTTCTGCGGGCTTGGGCTTGGGCTTTGGGCTTGTTTGGCTGGTTGGGTTGTGAGCTTCTCTCAGATGGGCCAGAATTCAATTTTTGCTGAGTTGGGCTTAATTTATCATTTTCATCATTGGGCTTTGCCTCACAGGCCAGGCTAAACTATATGTCCACAGTTTGCCCCCTTGATTTTTAGAAAACCGTTCACACTTTCTATAAAAACTGATTTTTCAAAAAAACAACATGAATGCAACATGATAAAAATGATATTCTTCAATCATGTAATTCCATTCTTTAGAATTTGTTATCTAGACATTAATGATGATTCTGATTCTTGTGCCATCATCTTTGATGTTCAAAATCAAGAGGCTCTATTTTATTTTGTGTTGTCATCCTCGAGGTACAACTCGAGAGACTTTGTTTGATTCTTTCGTTATCCACCTTGATGTTTAAAATCAAGAGGCTCTATTGTCTTTTATGCCGTCATCCTCAAGGTACAACCAAAAGGCTTGAATTTCATTCTGTGCTGTCATCCTCGAGGTACAACTCGAGAGGCTTTGTTTGATTCTTTCACCATCTACCTTGATGTTCAAAATTAAGAGGCTCTATTTTCTTATGTGTCGTCATCCTCGAGGTACAACCCGAAAGGTCTGAATTTTGATTCTTCTCATCCGTCCGCCCTGCAACCACCCTCGAGTATATGAATCCACTGTTACATGTAACCTTCTTCAAAATACAATTCAATTTGGCAATGTTAGTAACAATATTTAAAACTTTAGGTATTAAAAGAAAATTTCACTCGAGGACTAAAATGGAAATTTTCCATAGATACTATATAAGCTATAAATCCTTTTCCTTTTATTCAAATCTTCACGCTATTTCTCATTCCCTTCTTTTTTTCTTCTTTTTACTTCTTCTTTACTATTTTGCTATGGATCAGGATCGTACTCCCGTCACTCCCAGTTAGCCTGTTGTTCCTCTAGAGGTTCGGGCGCATCGTTCTTTGGGCTTGACTTTCGATTTGGAGTTCTCCCTCACTCCTTCTCTGGATACACACCTTTGTTCTACAGCTATAGGAGAGGTTAGTTATTTTTTCCTACTTTTCTCTGTGAATTAACACTAGGTCAGTTAGATATTATGTTATGCATGCCTAATTTGTTGAACAAATCGTAGAAAACTAAGTGTAGATTCAAATTTTTTTATGAAAAATGAATGTTGGAATTCAGTTTCCGCTATGCTAAGGCATCGCCTCTTTGGTGAGGTGGCCCCTTAGCAACATGAGTCGAAGGACTATTAAGGCGACGTCTTTACGCCGTGGAGGCGTTGCCTTTACAGCACAAAGGTGTCGCCTCAGCGGTTTCTACCTGAAAAAAGCTTTTATTTTTTATTGTGAAATCTGATAGTTAGCCTCTTAATTACTTCCTGTAGTTTGACATGCACACCGTGAAGGGTGCTGAGAATATTACGGGTGCCCGTGAGTGGTATGACACCTTTACTAATGAGGTCTATGATAGGATCCAAGACACCGGCTTCGAGCTTATTATTCTGGCCCTCCTATCTGTTAGTAGCTGGAATGACCTTCATGGACTGCATGCTCTGATGGAGCGATGGATGGATACCACACACACCTTCCATTTACCTTACGAGGAGTTTACACTAGATCCTGCATGCTCTGATGAAGCGATGGATGGATGCCACACACACCTTCCATTACAAGGATAGCATGCGCTGGTGACCTCAATGCTTTTAACAGGAGTTTAGAGGTGACATCTCCTTCTCATGTGGCCTACATCGATAGATTGCTAGGCATGGTTCCCCTCATGAAGGGAACTTGCACCGTCAAGGTCAACTTGATTTTGTCCTACTATTTCACCATCCTTCCAGACTCTATCACCACCTCCAGGCAGATCGACCAGGTGGTTCGGGCCTTTATTTTCTATTTGCTAGGCACCACTTTATTCTGTGACACAGCTAACTCCATCGACCTGATGTTCCTGATGCTTCTGCGAGATCTAGATCTTATTGCCTCTTTTGATTGGGGATCAACAGCTCTGGCATATTTGTATTGGAGCATAGGCGAGTTTGTTAGGGGAGCCAGGAGGTTCTGTAGCACTTTCAAGTACCACATACACGTGTACCTAATATTAATAAAACACGTGGTGTAAGAAAATTTTCATATTCGTTATGTACATACATATACTCATGGTTTTATTACATAATGCCCAGATGTTATGCCATGCTTTTAATAAGAATGAAAGTGTCGATACCAAGCTTACCTCTATCCTACCAGAGCTTCCTAATTAATAGCCACCTCAACTCATAGTACTTCTCAAGAACTAATTAAGGAAAATATATAAATACATTGCTACACATCAAACTATCAAAATTTGGCATAAAAGCTGTGCACGGCCGTGCAAAAATTGCACACGGCCGTGCCTGAGGCGTGCATTTCTACATTTGGCACACACAGCCGTGCCAAAATGGCATACGGCCGTGTCCCCTGAATTTGATAGCATACTTATGCACGGCCATGTTTTAACATCACATGGCCGTGTCTAAAAACCTGTGTAACATTCAAAACATCACCAAGAGATACACAAACACCAAAACCCATTTGTTGGTACAACATATACAATAAATCACAATACTCCAAATAATCCTTAACCATTTCATTTAGTATCCACATATATATCAATCACAACTTACAACCATATCTCATTTTACATCAATTCCAATCAACATACTAAATCACAAGCTACCATTTTCATAATAATCCATGTCAATCCATACCACATCAAGTAGCTTACACAATTCAATATATTTAGCCATCATTCACATTTCACCACTACATATTCACAATCAACCATTCAATATTCTCACGAACGATATATACATATATATATCATCCTTGCCACAATAAATGGCGTACACAAACGAACATAGTCAACAACTATAATTACATAAGAATTAATATATATATATATATATATATATATATAAGCATTATAGTAATAATTACTTACAATCAACTCTTCCCATTTTCATAATTATACTCCTATTTATGAATTCACATTCCACATTACTTAATATTGTCAATATGGTATTATTTCACATTTCACATAGTCGATGGTCACAAAGTCAATCGATAACATATTTCTCATAGTTGATGGTCACAAAGCCAATTGACATCATATTTTATATAGTCAATGGTCACAAAGCCAATCGACATCTCATTTCCCAAAATCGATGGTCACAAATTCAATCTATATCACATTTCTTATAATCGATGGTCACAAAGCCAATCGATATCACATTTTTCATAATTGATGGTCACAAAGCCAATCGATATCATATTTTTTATAATCGATGGTCACAAAGCCAATCGATATCATATTTTTCATAATTGATGCTCACAAAGCAAATTGATATCACATTTTTCATAATCGATGGTCACAAAGCTAATCGATATCACATTT
>CATIWO010312564.1:0-11964 GCA_949673435.1 Macaranga tanarius
GAATTAATATTATATTTATTTAATACTAAATTAGTATTTTATAATAATATTAAATTGCTTTGTTATATTAAAATTACTTATGAGGCCTTTGGAACTACATAGTTTTAATTTAAGTTTTAACTTAAATCTAGAAATGATTAAATAAAATAAAATTATAATTTTTAATTTTAATCAATATAATATATTAGTAATATGGTAGATATTGATTAGTAAAATTAATAGAATTATTCATATAAAAAAAATTATCACTATATTATTTCGTTTAAACTTCCTACTTCCTTATGAGTTTTTTTTTTTTTGGTTAAAAATTCAATATTTTTTAAAGATATTGTTGATGCTGAAATGGAATTACATGAATTAATATAAGAGAAGGAGAAGGGGACCTTTAGTTTTTAAAACTACGTAGTTTTGTTTAGTTTAGCACCTTTAGGTATATATTAGATATTTATTATAAAATTAACATTTATTAATAATTTAAATATTAACTTAATGAAATATATTTTTATCATATTTATTAATAATTTAAAATCATATAATAATATTAAAAGTAATGATACTAACATCATACATTAACTTTTTCATTCATATTATGTTTCATTTTATAACATTACTTAAAAATCAATTATATTTTATATTTTAAATTATATATTAAATTAATATAATATATTGTGGTTAATAAAATTAATAAAATTATTCATATAACAAAAAAATTAGTACTATATTATTTAGTATTAATAAAATTATTCATATCATACAAAGAAATTAATAAATTTTTTTAATAATATTAACAAATTAGCGACGGATGTTCAATAGCGACGGATAAAAATTCGTCGTTAATTAGAGACGGACAAAATCTGTCTCTAATTAGCGATGGATGTTGAATCCGTCGCTAATTACCGACGGATAAAAAATCCGTTGGTAATCCGTCACTAATTAGAGATGCAAAAGTCTGTCGCTAATTAGAGACGGACAAAATCTGTCGGTAATTAGCGACGGATTCAACATCCGTCGCTAATTATGTCGGTAATTAGAGACGGATTCAACATTCGTCGGTCATTAGAGATGGATTCAACATCCGTAGGTAATTAGAGATGGATTCAACATCCGTCGGTAATTCAGGCGCCAATTGTTGCAGACGGAACTTTTTATCCGTCGTTAATTGTTACAGACGGAACTTTTTATCCGTCGGTAATCCGTCGAAAATTTAGCCACCCGTTGGTAATCCGTCGATAATTAGAGATGGAAAACAAACCGTCGGTAATTTTCGTTGGTAAATTATTGCATTCTAGTAGTGTAAGGTGATCGATCTTATGAGACATACACATTTGCCAACGTTCTGTATGGTGTTGCCTAGTATTGAGTTGCTCCAATTATTGCATCATGGCTTGTTGACCTTGGAGAACTTGTTGCCATAAAGCCAAGTCACTAAGAGTACTAGAGACGCCTCCACCAATTGCCACATTCTAAGAAGTTGGTTGTTGTGGTTGTGCTACACCCTCCCCACTTGCATTGTGGTCACTTTCTTCCTCACTTTCCTCCACCACCCGCACCATTTATGGATTTTGATCTCTTTTTATCCAACAAGAATGCTCTCGTGCATGCTTAAGGTTGAAGTTGGAATCAGTAACTTCACCACGGTGTGAAAGCTTGCTTTGTAAAATGAATCATCGTAACACATCTCATACTCGACAAAGAAGATTGTAAGATATCAAAAGTAAGTGCAATTTGAGTAATCACATGACCATGTGTTAATGGACCCGTAGAATGGTTAGAACAATCAAGCATTTGATTTAAAAGCCAATGAGTCCAACAAATTGGTTTCTTTTCATGAACACACCACATTAAAAATAATTCTTGTACGGACAGCCTATTACCTTCCAATTTGCCAAAAATAAGACATGCAAGTATCTTATGCAAAAGCTAATATTTATGATTTTTAATGAACATAGACGAGCCTTTTTTAGCATCAAAAGAAGGAGGCAAATCCGTCAAGAATGCACTAAAATTACTTGACATTTTACGAACACCATCATTAGCAAAACCAAGCACATTTTTATGAAATTGGGAGTCACTTGATTAGTATGGCCAAGCATGCGAAAGTCTATAACATGTTTGTCCGTTTCATTCACAACCAAAGAACAATAAAATTCTTGAGTCGATTGAACATAATGATCATTTTCCAAATCAACAAATGTCTTTAGTCCTATTGACTTCAATAATTTATCCATAACACTAGTCATACCCATTTTTTCAATAATGGACTTAGGCAAAAATCTAGAACCAACAACATCTCTAGTTCTACATTGAACATATTTATCTCCTTCAAATTCATGAAAAATAGTGAAAGGAGCCTCATACCTTAGAGCAAGATCAATAGGTTAGTCCTCTTCCTCACTTTGAATAATGGCCTTACCCTTAGAAGCTTTAAAAGATGATTGAGCTTTCTTCATAGTGAAATAAATATAGAAGAAAATTCAAATGCAAAAATTAAAGTAAAAAGAAATGTATAGAGAAAAAGAAAAAGAATGTGTAGCGAAAAAAAAATGTAGAGAAGAGAAGAAATGAATGTATGAAAGTAATTTAAAAATAGGAATGTAATAAATAGAAAAAGAGAAATGGGGGGAAAGTGAATGTGAAAAGTATTGTTATCAAAATTTCAAAATGAAGAGGGAAATAAAAAGAAAGAGAAATGTATATGTGTATGTTTGAAATATAAAAAAAAATTAGGGAGTTATGTTGGTGAAAGTGTGTGTTGGTTAGCGAAGGGGTGTATTGGTACTGACTCGGCACCAATTGAAGGTTGTTGTGCTGAGTCATGACAGTGCTAAACGGTCGCGACTCGGCACTAATCAGCTAGTGTTATTGAGTCATGACAGTTGCAAAATGTCATAACTCGGCACCAATTGTAAGTGCCTGCCAAGTCGTGATAGTGAAAAATGTCACGACTCGACACCAAACCGAGCTTTGGGTGCCGACTCGGCACCCCTTTTTAATTTTAGAAAATTTTTTCTTTTGTTTAAATTATTATTATTTATTTTTCTCAAAAGATACATTAAACCTAATGCTAAGGTAATGTGATTAGTAAAATGAAAATTAACAAACAAAAATAAATGAAGTAAAAGCTAATAATAAAAGGAATGAAACATAAAAGATAAAAAGCAACTAAACCTATATTAAATAAGAAAATGAATAAATAAATAAATGCTAAATTGAGGTCTATAGCTTGACCATTACCTCTATGAAGATGAAGGTGGAGAAATGAGTGGAACAGAGATTCCTTTCTCCAATTGATCACTAACAATGTAAGTCTTAAGACGATGACCATTGAATTTAAAAGTTTCACCCTTTTCATTTGTAATTTCATTAGCACCACAAGGAAAAACTTTCACAACTCAGAATGGATCAGATCACCTTGATTTTAACTTACCAGGAAAGAGTTTAAGCCTTGAATTGTACAAAAGAACAAGCTAACCTTCATGAAACTCCTTCTTTTGAATATGCTTGTCATGCCATTGCTTGATTCTATCTTTGTAGATCTTGGCATTCTCATAATCATTCATCCGCTATTCCTCCAATTCATTGAGTTGAAGAAGCCTCTTTTGACATGCTTTCATTAAATCGAAATTCAATGCTCTTATTACCCAATAAGCTTTATGTTCAAGCTCAACTAGCAAGTGACAAGACTTACCATAGATCAATTGATATGGAGTAAGACCAATGGGAGTTTTGAAAGCTATCCTATATGACCATAATACATCATTAATCTTTAATGCCCAATCCTTTCTTGAAGTAGAAATTGTCTTTCCCAAAATCGATTTAAGTTCTCTTTTACTAACTTCAACTTGACCACTTATTTGAGGGTGGTATGGAGTAGCTACTTTGTGAGTAACACCATACATATTCAAAAGTGACTTAATAATATGGTTATAAATATGAGAACCTCTTTCACTAATCAATGCTCTTGGAGTACTAAACCTAGGGAATATTTTCTTTTTAAGTTGACAACCTTGGCATCATTTGTAATGGATGGAATAGCTTCTACCCATTTGGAGACATAATCAACTATAACAAAGATGCACTTATTGCCTAAAGAACTTGAAAATGGCCCATAAAATCAATACCCTAAACACTAAATATTTCCACCTCTAGAATATCACTCAAAGGCATTTCATACTTCTTAGAAATGTTACCCGTCCTTTGACATCTATCACAAGTAAGCACAAAGTCTTGGGCACCTTTGAATAATTTAGGCCACTAAAATCCAGATAAGAGTACTTTAGATGTTGTCTTTGATGCACCAAAATGGCTACCTACCTCCATGGAATGGCAATGCCTAAGAATATCTAAAACTTCATCTTGTGGAACATATCTTCTTATCAATCCATCTCCATATCTCTTATATAACAATGATTCTTCCCAATAATAAAATTTGACATCATGTAAGAATCTTTTTTTCTATCTAAAGTCTATACCATAAGGCAATACTCCACTTACTAGATAATTGGCAATATCTGTAAACCATAGAAGGTCCTTTTTAGCAATTTACAAAAGTTTTTCACCCAGGAATGAGTCATTGATTGGTACATCATTATCTTACTTCTTTAAATTCTCTTGATCTAGCCTTTACAAATGATCTGCCATAAGGTTCTCATTACCCTTCTTATCTCTAACCTCCCAATCAAACTTTTGAAACATCAAAATCCACCTAGCAACCTTGGCTTGACATCTTTCTTGCTAAAAAAAATATTTGAGAGCAGCATGATCTGAGTAGACAATCACCTTTTGACCAACAAGATATGCTCTAAATTTGTCAAAAGCATAAAAAATGGCAAGAATCTCCTTTTCAGTGGTAGTATAGTTGATTTAAGCACCATCAAGAAGCTTGCTAGCATAGTAGATCATATAAGGCTTCCCCTCTTTTTTGGGCCTAAAACAGCCCCCACAGCATAGTTACTAGCATCACACATAATCTCAAATGGCAACTCCTAATTAGGTGGCTACAAAACAGGAGCTGAAATAAGAGCTTTCTTAAGCTTATCAAAGGCATCCAAACATGCCTCATCACACCCAAAAACTGCCTCTTTTGCTAACAAAATGCATAATGGTTTGGCAATTTTAGTGAAATCTCTAATCAATCTTCCATAAAATTCTACATGCCAAAGAAAACTTCTCACATTTTTGACACATTTTAGAGGTGGCAAATTAGCTATGACTTCAATTTTTTCCTTATCAACTTCAATACCATACTTTGACACCATATGGCCTAAAACAATGCCTTGCACCATAAAATGATATTTCTCCTAAATTAGCTCTAATTTATGCTCTTTTCACTTGTTAAGCACTTTAGAAAGATTTTCTAGACAATTTAAAAATTTAACACCATTAAAATCATCCATGAAAACCTTTACACAATCATCAATTAAATCACTAAAAATGGAGAACATGCATCTTTGAAATGTAGCAGGAGCATTGTATAGCCCAAAAGGCATGCTTCCAAATGCAAAGATACTATAGGGACATCTAAAAGTAGTCTTAGGTTGGTCATCGAGATGAATATGTATTTGGTAAAAACCAATAAGCCCATCTAAGTAGCAAAAATATGAGAAAATAGCTAATCATTCCAAAACTTGTTCAATAAATAGTAATGAAAAATGGTCTTTTCTAGTTGCCTTATTGAGTTTTATTTAATTAATACACATACGCCATCTAGTGACAATCCTAGTAGGCACTAAATCATTAGACTCATTTTGCATAACCGTCAAGCCACCTTTTTTAGGGATAACTTGAACTGGACTTATCCACTTACTATCACTAATAGAATATATAATATCATTATCAAGCAACTTAATTGCCTCTTTCCTAACCACATCTTTAAGAGTGAGATTTAATCTCCTTTAACCTTTAATGGAAGGCTTAGCATCATCCTCTAAAAGGATTTTATGCATACATATATTAGGGCTAATACCCTTTAAATCATTTATAGAATAACCAATAACACCTCTGTGACTAAGTAACACATCATATAAAGCATCAACATTATTATTAGGCAAAAATGAATTCACAATAAAAGGAAATTTAAAGTTAGAGTCAAGAAATGCATATCTTATATTAGATGGTAAAGGCTTAAGCTCTAGTTTTACTTCCTCATTTGGTGAAGTAGACTTTGGATCATCATCCCTCCTTAAAGGTTTAAACCTTGAAGTCCTATAAGGAGGAAAGTATGAAGTTGCCTCCATGAATTTTACATTAGCTACTTACATCATGTATGGCTCAATAGAGTCTTTCCTTATACACTCATGTATCACTTCATCAATGCATTCATCAATAACATCAAGAGAATCAATTCTACTTGCCACTTCAATTGGTGTAGTCTTCATCATCTTGAACACATCAAATACGATAGACTTATTATTCACTTCCAATTTGATCTTGCCTCTCTTCATATCAATAATCACACCTATCGTCACTAAAAATGTTCTTTCAAATAAAATTAGGATTTCAAGATCTTCCTCCATGTCTAAAATAACAAAATTGGCAGGTATAACAAATTTACCCACTATAGTTGGCACACAATCAAGAATGCCAAGTGGATAAGTGATAGATTTGTTTGCCATAGAAAGATACATATTTATAGGCTTAAGCTCTCCCAAGTCAAGCATCTTATAGATGGAGTAAGGCATAAGACTAACATTAGCACTAATATCACACAAAGCTTTATCAAAATGAGTACCACCAATTACACAAGGAACAGTGAAACAACTTGGATCCTTAAGCTTTGGTAGAGATTTGGATTACGTAGCCTTAGATTCTTCAACAAGAGAAACTAACCCTTACTCCTCAAGCTTGCTCTTATGATTAATGAAATCTTTCAAAAACTTGCCCCATGCTGGCATATCTCTAATGGCATCTGTAAATAGTATGGTAATAGTGATCTCCTTGAGATGATCAAGGAATTTGCCAAATTGCTTATCCAAGTATGCCTAATGAACCTTTGGGGAAAAGGTAGTGTTTTAAAATCTACCTTGGGTTCATCATCTTTAGGTTGTATGACATCTTCCTTTTTACTCTTCTTAACACCTTCAACATCACCCTTACCACTAACAATAGCATCATCATCTCCCTTACTAGCCTCCACCTCTACCACATCATTATCATCAATCACTTTTTTACCCTTACTAGCAACATTTTCAACCTCTTTACCACTACTCAAAGTAATTGCTTGGCAAGTCTCTTTTAGTGTAAACTCCGGTTGGCTAGGAAGCTTTCGCAAGGGTTTAGAGTTAAAAGAAGAGGCTTGTTGGGCAATTTAGGTTTCAAAGATACAGTTATGAGTAGTAAGTTATTCAAGCTTGGAGTTGATTTACTTGAATTACTTCTTATTTTACTTATTGTCGGTCATTTATTGGTTAATGAATTGCTCCATAAGAGTTTCAAGGTTGAATTTAGGTTGGATAGGATTAAAAGCTTGTTGCTTCATGGGAAATCCAGGTGGATTTTATGGTTTGGTGTTTGGGTTAAGTTGTGAAGGGTTAGACCATGATAAATTGGGATGGTTCCTCTATTGAGTGTTATAGGTGTTTAAGATTAGTCCATTTCTTTGGTTAAAACCTCATTGCAAATAGTTTACTTCTCCACTAGAACTTACATTGCATTCATTGTATGAATGAGGACCTCCACATAATTCACAAGTTGAGCTTGACTTTTTAACCAAGTTGATTTGGACTTTGCTTACAAGCTTTGTCAAAGCATCCACCTTAGCATTCAACATATTTATGCTATCTAACTCAAACATTCCTTTTCCTTTTGCTAAAGTAGTTTCATCACCCATGTAGCCTTGAGATGCAAGTTCTTCAAATAAGGTAGTAGCTTCTGTTGGTGTCTTGTTCATCCATTTACCACTAGAGGCTGCATTTACAATGCTCCTAGCATCATCATATAGCCCATTGTAGAAAATTTAAGGAATCATCCAATCAGGCAACCTATAATGTGGACATTGCCTTTGAAGCTCATTAATCCTCTCCCAAGCTGTATAAAGTGTCTCATCCTTGTTTTGCTTGAAAGTGCTAATCTCATTGCGAAGCCTAGCCATCTTGTATGGTAGGAAGTACTTGTGAAGGAAAGCTTACTTCAATTGATCCCATGTAGTGATAGAATTGCTAGGTAAACTAGCAAGCCAAATCTAAGCTTTGTCCCTCACAGAAAATGGAAACAACCATAGCCTTATTGCATCACCCGAAACATTATTGATCTTGAAGGTTGCACATATATTAAGAAAGGTGAGGATGTGAGCATATGGATCCTCAATGGGCAAACCTCTAAATTGATTATTTTGCACTATTTGGATGACACTTGGTTTGATTTCAAAATTATTATTGGCAATGGTTGGAGCTATAATTCCTCCTAAATTTTCAATTATGCCTAGTAAGGCAAAATCGCCTAAACTTCTTCTTTGTGGTTCAACCATATTTGCTTGTCTTTTTTCCCTACAGAATTGATAAAAAGTTCATTCAATTTCAAGGTCAAAGAATAAAATATTACTTGAACTACGAGCACGTCGCATGAAAATCACAAGAAGAATGAAAATAATAATATAAAAATATAAAAATAATTATCAAATAAGAAAATTAACAATTAATATAACTAATCTATCTAAAATCCTAAAGCAATTATTCTCTATCCTGAACTAGTATTAATTTCAAAATCATTTTTCTCCAGCAACGGCGCCAAATTTTGATGTGGGTTAGAATGTATACCATAGCTTCTATGGCTAAATATAGAATAAGCAAAGGGTCGAACACAGGGAAAAAGGGGAAAATCAAGTATTAGTCAAATAAATACTAGGATGAATAGGCTTACCAATGATCAAATAATAATTAATCAAGCTATAATTCTATTTAAATATGAATACACTAAACTATACAATTAAACAAAAAGAGTGAAATAACAACAAAAAATATTCAAAGAAGTGTAGGTGGAGATTACAATATAGAATAGAACAATAAATTACTAACACAAAATAATTATATAAATAACTATGAATGCAATGATTGGAGAATGTGACCTAAAATCCTTAAGAGCAACTCTCGCTGTCAAATAAGGGCATTTCTATATAGAGTCTATAAGTACTCTCGTGTCATTATAGAGATACACAAAAACTATGAAGTTCTTTGCTAATTCTTTGATCCCTCAAAGTGGATTTCTTGTCTCCGGGTACTTCCCTATCCTTTAAGTGAATTCAATTATTTTTCCACCAAATATCACAACTCTTGTTGTGAATATTTGATTAACACATTATATATGGTGATCAAGTATACATAACATAATTAAGTACTCAATTAAAATCAAATCATTGATTTGATAATGCAAAACAATTAATTTAATTCATTGAAACTATCATCCATTGCAATTCCAACCTACTAAGCACTTAGCCTAGATACATAATTAATAACAATATAAACATATGCAAATAATATTCAATCACCAAAGAAACTATAAAAAGAAACACTTAGAAATAAATTTAGAATCTCCAATAATCTTCTTTGATAATGACTTGATGAAAGAAAATGTCTAAAAAGAAAATGCTCTTTTTATCTTCCTTGTATATCAACAACTTTAAGTTCTAACTAGTTTATCTCTTAAAATAATAATATCTATCTCTCTTTAATTCTTAATATCTATTATGCAGAGACAAAATAAAGTACTTATATGTTTTGAAGTTGATAGCCATAAGGTACAAGTTATGTCAAACCAAAAGCTACAAGTCTTGGTGAAGGATCACATTGCTTCAACATTGGTAGTTATTTCAAGGGCACTTTATGGAAATCTAGATGAAAGAATTAAGTCTAGATTCTTTATAGAATTATAGTGCTCTGAAATAGCTTTCCACAGCCACTTGAATTACTCAAATCGGAGGTCTGTAGCAGAAGTTATGGCCAAAAGAGAGCAACATAGTCTGAACAGTCATGTCTCTACACATAGTGCCGAGTGGTGAAGATTGTGCCGACTCGTGACAGTTCCTTCCTATCATGACTCATGAATGGTAAGGAAAAGAGTGCTGAGTCATGACAGTAGCTCTTAGTCACAACTAGTGAAAGGCTTTGGCAAAGGGCGCCGAGTAGTGGCAGTCCACAAACACTCTAAAGCTTGCTCCTTTCATTCCTTTGACCTTGAATGACTTCAATATGTCCATATAACTTCCCTAAACTTCAAACAAACTTCAAAAATATCAATAAGTCATTTAAATCCATATAATTTACCAAGAACAATGAAGACCAAAAGCATTTACGATTATGAATAAAATGCATGAAAACTAAACTAAAATGTGTACTAAATGCAACCTAAATAGTATGAATCATCCTAAAATTACTATGCTAATTGTAGTGTATCAAGTTGCACAGAAGAGATATTAGTTGCATATATATTTTTTGTAGTTTGTCAAGATAAGAGGACATTTATCAATATTATTCAAGTAATAACAATAGAGTTGTGAAAAAAAATAGAAGAGAGCAGAAAATATAGGTTACATATACATAAAGATTGAGCAAAAAGTATAATGTACATGTTATCACATTATAAACGAGTTAGATTGGTTAAAATATGTGTTGTGCTATTTTATGAAGCAATTAGTGATGAAAACTTGAATTTGTTATTGTAATTCTATGATTTTTGAGTGCATCACACCTCAAGGATGAAATCAGGCGAAACTTCATCATCCTGGCGATACCTCAGTGCACTGAGGAGATGTCTTAAACATAGAGGAGATGCCTCAGTGTTAAGGTGACGACTTAGTACTAAGGGGGTTGCCTTTATAATTAGGCGATGTCTATGTAATAAGGCGACACCTCTATGGAACAAAAGTGATGCCTTAGCAAGAGGAGGTATCTCTGTAATTTTTTTTTGTAATTTATATATATAATTGCACAAAAGAGATATTAGTTGCATATATATATTTTTTATAATTTATCAAAATAAGAGGAGATATATTAATATTATTTAAGTAATAACAATAAAGTTGTGAAAAAAATAGAAGAGACCAAATTAAATTGACACCAAATTGGGCAGAACATATAGGTTAGATTGTGATTTTAAATTTAAAAAATTATGTGTGTGTATATATATATTCATAAATTTTTTTTTGAACTAGAAAAATGAGAGATAAGGATCAAACTCTTGACCGATTAATATCTTGAATGTAATTATATATAAAAATTCAGAATTAATTAAAATTAAATCAAACAAAATAAAAAAATTATAATCAATTCCAGTTTATATACATATTCAATGGTTGGGTTGATTACCCATGAACACACCCCAAAATAACAAAATATTTACTTAAATAATAATTAGCCATGAACGTACACCCTCAAAATATTCAAATTCTTTATTTTAAAGAGAATATATATCCATAAATAGAAGTCCAATGAATACTTTATTTGTTTCTTAAATTATTAGTTCTACAATAAAATGACGCAAATAGAAATTTTTAAAATATGAAATTCTAATAGATATATCATAAATGAATAAGCATTTTTTATATTTGGACAATTTAATTAATCATTTCCATATTGTAATTTGTGTTACATTTTAAATAGCTGTTAAATTCAATTAAATGTAAAAAACAAAAAATTTATTTATAGTCAACTTTAAACAAAATTTTTTTTATTTTGTTTTAGTAGTATAGGATACGTAATAGCTTCAATTAATAGATATATGTGGGTATATATATACTCATATACATGCATACACGAAGAATAGAATTAAGTATAGGTGCATCTAGGAAGATGGCAGATCTTGTTCAAACGGCGAGCTCGTTCAGGGTTTATCTGTTCAGTTGGAGCTGGCGGACCTTTAAAGCATTCACAAATTCTTCCTTCACCTGCTTTATCCATGAGATACTTTGAGTTGTTGCAACATTCATTAAAATCAGCGCCTGCACCATTCATGAACATAAAACACTCGCTCAAC